>WSFP011446968.1:0-20060 GCA_009831015.1 Picea engelmannii | reverse complement strand
ATATTATCATAATTTATTGTTCCAGTGAAAGACCTTTATATTTTCCCTATTATGTTTCATATAATGTATTTTTTGTTGAATCATGAAAGCAATATATATTTTGGGCCCATTTATTTCAAGAAAATAGGAAAATAAAGTTTATTCCGTTGCCATGGAAAATTGGAGAGATAATGTTGAAAAACACTACAAATATCAATGATTTCTTGGCCCAGTTTGACAAGATTAATTTAAATAAAGAGGATGAAATCAAAGGTTTTGACCCTAACTAGTTGTTTATGAAACACATGGCATATGTAGGCTATAATGTCTCATTTTCTAGTACATTCCTATTTGCAAAAGAAGGAGATAAACAAAATCCTAAAGCATTTTCTATTGAGAGAAAAAAAATGATATTAAAGGAGTTGTTAGTACCACTGATCAACATATACAACGAGGAAAGTCATGAATTAGAGGAGTTCATGGTCTCGTAATACTTCTAAAAAAAGTGGCCTACCCAAACAAAAATCTCAATCTGCAGTTCAAGAGAAAAGGAAATCTTCAATAGATAATTTTGATGATGGAAGTCAACAAAAACTTCCTAAGGGAAATCAGGAAAGACCTCACAAACTCCGAGTGACTAGAAAAAGGAAAATATGAATGAATAAGGAAGGAGGAAGTGAGGGCATACCTGAACAAGAGATTGTTCTTGAAGATATGGATCTTGATGTGAATATCAAAGACATAGAATTCCCATATGAAGAAAAGAGGATTCATGAGAGAAGAGAAGTTGACATAGAATTGGACACCAAAGGACCAATTCGATTTGAAGAGGAATCCCTAACTTTGCACAGTGCCCTATTTGGAAAAAATTCAAAGAAATTGGTTATTGAAAAAATTCATTCAAAAAATAAAAAAAGTTCAAGGAAAATTGAGCTTAGAACTTGATTTCAATGGATTTCCACCTTCAAGAATTGTACATATTCATGAAGCTACATGAGAATCTCTAAAAATGTCAGTTGGATAAATGGAGATTGAAAATGCCACTCTAAAGGATAGAATTAAAGAATTTGAGAATGCTTTAATTCCCCCACCTATATTTTCTAGTCCAATTTCTACAATGCAGCTTTGGAAGAGACTTGATGGAACACCTGAATCTAGCTCCGGACTAGGAGGAACATCAAGTTTACTCACTTCCATTAGAAGGTATGTTGGAGAAAACATTAAGAAAATAATGTCTCTTATTCTCTAGACGTGGGAATTGGAAAATAGTTTTGTTTCCTTGGGATCAAGAATGACAAATTTCATACAATACCTTTAGGATAATTTTGAAAATGACAAGGAATTCTATAGAGGGGCCATTTGTAACTTTATTGCAAAAGTTTCAAGTGTTAGTGATATATGGATAAAAGAAGAGGAATTTCCTTCCTCAGTCTGAATAAAGAAGCTCAAGGCATGTTGGATAAAAAAAATAAAAAGTCTAAAGGAAATGTTAGATGATTGTGATACCATAAGTGTTAAGAAAGGGGAATTATATTTAAAATTGATTGAATTGGATTTAGCTAGATCAACTAGAGATGTGGAAAACCCACATCTAATATTGAATTCAATACTTATGTCAAAAGATCAATCTGAAGAAAAAATGGACTTGTTGAAGACTGCATCAACTCAAAGATCTAACTACTTGACCGGGTATTCAGAATTAGAAGTGGAAAGTTGGTTGGTTAGTTATGGAAGTGTTGTCACATGCACTAAAACCCTCCATTTTTTGTTTGATCTTGTTTATCTCCCTAAAAATGGAACCCCTTGTTTTTTGAGCCTGAGAAAAAGCATCATAAGTCTTCCTCTCCATCTCAAGATTCTTTTGATAACTCATGTTTCACTTGAAAAAAAAAAATCAATACTTGGTGTTACAATCCAAATTTGAAATCGACAGAGTTACTTCAAACTCCTCCAAAGAGTTTGGATGAGTTACCTCAAACTCCTCTAAACATCTCGAAGGAGTTACTCCAAACTTCTCTGAATAGTTAGGAAGAGTTCCTGTCTTTTTCTTCAATACACAACGTTATCATGAGAGTTAGGAGAAACTCCTCCGAATAGTTTGGAGGAGTACTCTCTCAACTTCCAAACTAATTAGAGAACTTTCTCTTCATCCCTCGATCAAACTTACCCCAACCATTGCATTTAATGCCATAAATGATCATTTGGCTATATAAACATAACAAGGTTATGTTTATTATTATCTGACCATTTTCTAGTGAACGGGGAAACCTGAGGTTAAATGCATCGAGCTCAACTCCATTCGAACCTCTCACCTATCCATACCCACCACGTGGTGACGTAATCCAGATCAGAGAATATCACCTCTCTTCTATTCTAAGGTTAGGGTTAGGTTTTTGTTATTGTTAGTTTTCCTTGTTCCTATCTCCCTTGGCCTATATCGGTGGTCCTTTTTTCTTCTCCTCCTCGCTTCTCTCTTGGCCACTCCCCCCCTTTTTTCCAACCATATGCTTTTCTTAGAACTCGTTCCTTGCCATAAAATGCATGACCAGTCAACCCCTTCTCCTTCACTGCAAAAAAATTTCTATGCACCCTTGCAATTAATACTTTAAAGCCCCGAAGCTTTCCCCAAGCACGAAGACCTTGATCTAGATATTTACAAGGTTTCCTCACACTCCTCTAAACTAGTCATGGTTTTTTCCTGGATCTTTTTCCCATTCTCATGAAAAATCACTAACTCTAAACCAAAGGATTCCAAAGGAACTTCTCTAATGCATTCAAAAAAGTTAAATTTATCTCCTCTACATATCTCGGAGCGATTGAAAACAACTCCTCCTATCATATCAAAGGAGTTACTTTAAACTTCTCCGATATGATTGGAGGATTTAATTTTAAGAGCTCTGACCTCCTTGATACTTGTGATAGTTCCTTTCGATCACATATCAGAAAATTTGGAAACAACTCTTCCATTCTCATCATCATAGTTCTTGCCAACTCCTTCGATGTGATCGAAGGAGTTCTATTTAACTCTTCTGATCACCATTATAGCGATGTTTATTAGAAAATTTAGTTCTAACCCCTCTGATATGTATTAGAGAAGTTATTTTCAACCTGACATCTACATAAAGCATCTTGCTATGTCTCGATAATTTTAGTAATTCTTATAATTGTCCGATCATTTAACTGTATTTCAAATAACATTATCTAAATTTATCCTTTTACAGGTTCAGACATGTCACCGCGAAAGAACATGAAAATGAAAGAAACAAGGGCTGAGCCATCTAGTAGCAACAAACAATAGATGCATAAATTTTTGGGACCATATATGATGATACGTCAGGACTTATAGAGAAGGACAAAGAGACCTTAAAACGGGGAGAAGTGTATTACATTTTCAAGAAGTCAAACTTCTCTGTGGAGGTGGAAGATCCATACGAACTCCAAAAGTTCAGGAACATTATAAATTCATGAATTTTCATGGTGTCAACACATCCAATGGTCGTCCCTTGTGCATACCCCATTTCGTGGATTTTGAAGAACATAGGCATAAATAGTCAATATGTATATAATGCAAGAAAAGAACCAATAAATTCATTTAGGCCCATTGATTTGGATAAATGTTATCATATTGAAGCTGGGAACAAAATACTGGATGGGAAACTCCTCAGCAAGTTGGAACTTACATCAAAATATTTATTCCTCGATTGGTACAAGGAAGATAAGAAGTTCAAGTATAGGCCCAAGAGTCAGTACCCCATGAACAATTTAAGGAGTCCCTACCAATATATGGTGGCCATGTTTTGAAGTTTGTATAGGGAGCGAGATGAAACTCATTTCCCCATATCATACATACCCCTGGTTTATTTTTGTGCAAATGTGGGGGTTTCATTCAACTAGGCAGACATATTATTTGAAAATCTCAAATTTTCTATCTCTGTAGTCATGCAAGCACAACCAGGGACGTTTCCCAATTTCCACATGTCCTCATATCTCCTGGACATAATGTATACTACCCACAGGTACCCAAACATGGGGTGGAGTTGGTTTTCCATTGACACCACAATCCACATCTACTATAAAGTGACTTGGGAGAAAAAATACCAAACAAAATTTCAAATAATTTGCAAACACTTCCTTTACCCCTTACATGAATTTATCTTTTGTACCTCCTCACCTTATATGATAGATAAAGCCATAGAATTCATAATAAGTGAACTGGTATTTGATGGAGAAGGATACCTATATAAGAATATATGGTACGATGAAACCACCCTACTTACTCCCTTGATTTGTTCCTGAAAAAATTGTGCTTCAGGAGGTGGTGCATAAAACTATCATACATGGGGTCAGAGGAATTCTATGCAGATCAAAGAAATCAATTTGGCCTCCACTACCTCTGTACATTGGAAACTATTCATTGATAACACCAAGAAAGATCAAACAAAAGCGAACATCTTACTTTCCTACCACTTTCGAGAGGAAATATTTTGGAAGCACGACCCTAAGAATATTTTCAAAGATTACTTCAATAGCATGAGGATCCTGAATGAATACACCAATGAATTCTGGGAATAAGAGGAGGTGCACCAAAATGCCATAACTTATGACAAAGTCATTTTCAATAGGCGTGGCCAGTCAAAAGGAAGGATAGCTAACAAAGAAGTGGAAAGAGAAGCGACCAGAAAAGAGGAAGAACAAGATGAATTTGACAAATCTTCTCCCATCTATGTCTCAACTCATTCATGTTCCACTGAAGATGAATAAGAAGTGCCAATAGATAAAAGGAGAATATACAAAGAGAAGGTGCTAAAAAAGAAGATTGACGCTAAAAAGAAACAAAAAATCAAAGCTGACAAAGCAAAGGCCAGGGTAGAAGATGAAGCGAAAGCTAAAGTTGATGTTGAAGAAAAATATGTTGTAGAAAAATAAAAGGAACTGGAAAAAATGACAAGAGTAGCAGTGGAATTAGCGAAGAAGGTGGTAAAAGAAGCAACAGATAAAGTTGTTGAAGAAGAAAAACAGAGGAAAAATTTAGAGAACAAAGACATGATACACACTCGGTGGACTTAGATATAACAGGAACATCCGTTGTAGGTATAGAATTAGATACAATGAGCAACAATGTATTCCTATTTCCCTAGGATCCTTTTTGACTAAAGCAAGTATTGGATCTAAGAAGCTTCACATACGATAGTAAAACTAGTGGAATTGTGCAAGAAAAAGTTAAAAAGGTACTAGTGACAGAAGGAGACCCTATATCAGTGGTTATTCAAGTCCCTGTCACATGGGATCTCAGAGAAGACCCTATGGATGATGCTAAGGTTAGTTCTACATTTATGGATGCAACCATAGAAAATATACAAAGGCTATGCTAGAATAATCAAGAGAAAGAGGCGAGGATCATGGAACTAGAAGAGACACTTCAACAAGTAGAGATCGATGAAAGAAGTATCCTCAACTTTAAGTCTAGTGTGGAAAGAATTAGGAATGATATAGAAGGTGCCATCATTGACATTTATTCCAATATACACCTCTTCCAAAATGTGGCTGAAATAGTCATTGACCAAAACAACTGGATACAATTGAAGTTGACACAATACAACATTATCCGTGAAGGTATAACTGACATTGATAAATGAATAACAGAGAATCTGGATGTACCTATTGGGTTGTATAGACCCTCAAAATTAGCAATAAATACATATCTATAAACATTAGATCATTTCCAGCAGACAGGGCAATGATAAGGTAAATAAGTAACCAAGGTGATGAAAATATGTTCAAGGACTCACAAAGCTTCCCAAGAATTGATAAGAAATGGTCATCTCCCAATATTAGATGATCTTGGGAAGAATTTGGTCACATAAGAATTGGTGAATGCAGTCCAGGATATCATGATTCGAAGGAAACATATAGTCAAAGAAAATACCTTTGTGTCCACTGATATCATTGACCAACATTTGCTAGAGGTAGTGAAGCTTCACACTATGGTACATGATTTTATGACAAAATTAGAAAAGCATATGAGCTCCCTTGACGACATCATCGACATGAATGATGCAACACTGGAAAAAATAGAATAGAGGACAATCGAGTCACTATATGACCAGTTGGAAGTTTGGAGAGCTTATCTCCAAAGGAAAAGTTCATAGAGAAAGGAAAAAATAGTTGTCATTAGGAAAGAGAATATGAACTGTTGCGTAACTACCTCTTCAAGAAGAAGGATAAAGGACATATATGAGTTACTATCTTTTTGTATAAAATAGGATAGAAGCTCCTTTGAAAAGGACTTTTGGCTTTTCAAGCATTGTATAGACCCAATAACTTTTTCAAGAAATTATACACTATTAATGAATATTGAGAATCCCTTGGGGCCAACAAATTATAGAAGAAATTCTGTGTAGAAATGGATCGGAGCTTTGAAATACTTCAAGTGAAGATAATCACTATTTCTATGAACTGTAAGAATGCTTGTTTGTTGCAAATTGATTCTCATGCAATCTTTGTCATTCTGTAGTTATTGATGTTTCTTTGAATATTTCAATGCCTTGAGAATCGTGGGTTATTATTGTATACATTTTTGTAGTCTAGACTAATATGATTATATACACTTGTATGCACTTGTCTCCAATATTTCTCTTTTGTGACAACTAATTCTATAAAAGTTGTGTAATATTTTGGTTACATTGATAACTCATTGCTTACTCTAGTGTGCTCCTAGCTAGGATAGGTTAGCATAGATTAGTGATAGATTAGTTATCTCTGCATACATAGTCTTAATTTTTATCCTTTCATTTCATTTTCACCATCCATCCGCCTCATCGGTACACCGGGCTATAACCGGTAAGAAAACCAAAATACAACAACAAATGGAAGTCGGGCCAAATTCCTAATGGGAATCCTAAACCAAATGATGTATATTCTAGTTGGGACCATATACCGAGGAGTACCCCTTACTATTTTCGAGTGAAGTTGAACCCATCAACATAATTGACACTAGAAGGAGGTCCATATTTTATGGCTTACATACATGAATTAAACAATAACTGAAATTAGTCTTCAACGAGAAATCCTAACTCTCAACCTACCTTGTTCCCTTGGGTCGAGTCTAAACAAGAAGTTACCTACGAGGACTCAAAGCCTAATTTTGGAAGTTCCTTCACTAGTCCTAAAATAAATACTAATACTTTGTTTCACATACCACAAGAAGAGCTTCATGAAACCCGTATAATTATGCATGCTTACGCCAAATTGCTTGGAAAATTACCTATAGCCTCTGAACTCCCTAAGAGAAAAGTGACCCGTGTAGAACATCCTAACATAAATTCTAATTTTTACATTAACTCTGTAGACAACCTTATTGAAACTACATTACAAGAAGTCCCAATAACTTTGAGAAGAGCTTTGCGTTTCTTTATCGAACTAGAAGAAGAATTTGAAGGTGAACAACCATAAATCACCATAGAATAACTAATGGGATAAAACATGATCCACAGAGAATTTATACCTTGATGGAGGGCCCAAGGAGCTCTCAATCTAGCTAGACAACTTCATGAAATTCCAAGGAAGTTTGATAAGATTCTCTCGAAATTCGACCCGAACAAACCTGGATCCCCAGAAGATCATGTTAATAATTTATTTTTAGCCATACATATTCTAGGTGTCGAACACGATGATGTAGTTTATAGGCTATTTCCTTACACTTTTTCTGGGAAAGCCTCTACTTGGTATTTCAGCCTACCTGTTGGATCTATTACAAACTCGAACAATTTTGAAAGGATCTTTATGAGGAAATTTGGAGAAATAAAAACAACTACATCTCTACATAATGAAACAGGAGCTATCAGAATGGATAGGAGGGAAAGAGTAAAATATTTTAACCAAATATTTCTTAATGTATTAATCAAGTTTCTACATGCTGTCTCTCCCAATAAGTCATTAGCCATTGAATATTACACAAATGCATTAACCCCCTCCATAGGAATGTTTGTAAAATGATCTAACAAAAACACATTGGCATTAAAATTTGATGAATATGAGACTTTGGAAAGAGAGTTATTTGTCTATGGTCAATATCCACGTTATGAGGAAACCAAGTTGGCTGGTAAGAAACCCGTGCTATTAACTAAACCACCTGACATAGATTCAAAGCATATTGATAATGTGGTCAAAATGGTTAAGAAATTATCCAATGAAGTTGTGGTCCTTAAAAAGAATGTTGGTGAAGGATCATCGAAGTTGTGAAATTGTTGCCCATTATTTAAGAAACCAGACAACCCGCTGCAATCGCTTGAACCACCAAACATGGATTTTAACTTATATAGCTTCAGTAATGATAATTTTTTCTCTTATCATCAACAAAATCACCCAGAACAAACATGCCCTCAATGGGTCAACTCTATGACCCTGGTGATAAACCAATTGCTAGATCATCATAGTTTAGATGATGAAAGCCATGCACAAGCTCCTTCTGGTGTTGTTGATGAACCCCCCCAAAATCAGCTATGCCCTTTTGAGACTGGTGTGTAGAATCAAACGATGAAAACATTGAGGAAATCCTTGCCGTAGATACACAGGTTGTTAAAGCCACTGCTCCAAAAGGTTACAACTTATGCAGCAAAGGTACGCTATCTAATCCCCCATCTTCCAAATAAGATAACATTACTCTTAGGAAAATAACGCCTCCCCTTGTCATCCCAAAACAAAGCGATGCAGTCCCAGAAAAAAGTAATAATAAAATTGGTAAAACCATTGTAGAAAACATAGACAAACTAGTCACGTCTAGTTCTGTTGGGAATAATGAAAAAAGTAACATGACACTAGGTAATGAAAAGGTGATTCAAGAAAAATATGAACAGGCTAAGAACTATTCAAAGTCACATGCCCGAGATTATAATGTAATCGGCGATATGAATAAGATTAAGGATAATATTTCCATGTTTTATATTTTCTCCCTTCCATGACAACGAGAACTCCTACACAATGCTTTTGAACCCCATGAGACTTAGACATAAAATATCGTAGCTACTGAGAGATTAATCCCTGGAAGAAATGCACAAGAGATACACAAAATGGAGATAGAAGTAGCTATAAATACACCAAGAATAGGCTCCTTTTCAAAATCTCAAGTACCGCCTTTTCTTCTCACTTATGAAATTTTTAATTTCAATGTACACAACTATTTAGCGGATTCTAGTGTCTCTTCCAATATCATGCCTTTTTCCATTTTCCAAAAAAAAATGTTGTCCCATAAATAACAAAAAATGGGATCATCCAATTAAATGGGACCAATGTTAAAGTAAAAGGAGAACTTAGAAATGTTTTAATTAGATTGTCATCTGACCCTAGAGTTCATCATACTATAGACATAGTTGTGGCAGACATACTAGAGAGTTATGGTTTGCTCTTAAGAAGAGACTGGTCATCCAAACTTTAGGGTTATTTCTTTACTGATTAGTCTCATCTGTGGCTTCCTCATAAAGGAAAATCCAATCATATCTGTGTAAACAATGAAGCACACATGAATCACACAATGAAGTAATTGGAGGGAAATAACGAGCCCATAAGCTTTGCTCATTCCATTTTGGGGAATTATTTTTTCGAAACCGATTATGGTTATTATGAATCACAAAATTATGAAATACCATCAGAATTAGAATCAAGCCTCCACCCACGAATAAATAATAGTTCCCGTCTAGTACTAACTAACTTAGGATTTAGTTTGAGTAATAAGACTAATGTTCTTGATATGTGGACCATGTTCTTCGACGACTCTAAAACATAGGATAGACCTGGTATAGGATGTGTCCTAATTGACCCCATCCAAGAAAAAATGCTCATATCACATTGTTTATAGTTTGAATGCACCAACAAAATTGATGAATATGAAGCCTTAGTGCAAGGCCTTAAAAATGCCATTGACCTCAAGGTAAAATACCTTAAAGTGTTTGGTGATTCTGAGATCATTGTTGGACAGGTAATAAATACTATTCATTGCTTGTCTCTACATCTAAAGGCTTACCAAAAAGAGGTATGGAATTTGCTTTATTCATTTGACGCATTTAATATTAATTTTATACCTCGCAATCAAAATATAGATGCATATATTTTGGCCAATGCAACATCTAGGTTTATGCCTCCTGACGATGGGTTTTCGATTGAAATGATGTTTAGGACCTCCATACCAGAGAATGTCACGAGTTGGAGAGTGTTCTATAGAAATTCTCAGGTTATCAACTTTATTACTAGTTTGGACACATTCCAAGATTCAGTGGTCAATGATGAGGTACATCAACAAGAGTTGCAAACTTATTGAGAAGAAACTAACAATGTGAAGACAAATTGTGTTCTCAAGAAAGTTTTGACTCTTGAAAGATTATTTGATTTACAATCCAAGTTCAGGATGCTAGCTCATCCAAAGACCAACAAATCGACTATGATGCATTTCTCGGTCAATCTGGGAACATCTAAGCAACCTAAATTTGTTAACCTCAACACTTGATGTTCAGATTCAGGAAAGTACACATTCACACAATTATTCAAGAAGTATTGACATGTTTCTTCCTAGATGTATGACGAATCAAAGACGTATGATACACGAATTATACAACATGTGATACCTATAAAAGAAGGGATCAATCCATTCTAGAAGAAGCTTAGAAAGATATATCCAACTCTCAAACCTCTGATTCATAAATAACTCAAGAAGTTATTATATGCCTAAATCATTTTCAAAGTGAGATATTTGACTTGGGTCTCTAATATGGTGCCTGTAAGAAAAAAGTCAGGAGAAATAAGAATCTGTATATATTTCTGGAATCTCAATCATGCTTCTAACAATGATAACTATCCAGTTCCCCTAATGGAATAAATCCTACAACTTGTCTCTAGATCTCAACTATTCTCTCCGTTGGACGGATTTTTGGGATACAATCAAGTTCTCATGGTAGAACCAGACTGATTAAAAACCATTTTCTGAACTAAATGGGGAAATTATGCTTTTAGACAGATTCCCTTTGGTCTTATGAACATAGGATATACCTTTTAGAGGGAAATTGACATTTCTTTCAAAGGAATAATGAGTCAAAGCATGATGGTTTACCTTGATGACATCACCGTTTATTATAAAAAAGGAGAAGACCACCCGAAACATATGAGACACATTTTTGAACGATGCATAAAATATGGGATTTCTCTTAATCCTAAGAAAATTATATTTGTTGTTTTAGAAAGTATTTTATTAGGAAAAGTTATTTCTAAAGACAAGATTTCGGTGGATCCAAAAGAACCAAATCCATTCTACAAATTGTTCCACCACACAACAAGAGGTCCATGCAATCATTCTTCGACATAATCAATTTCATAAGAAGATTTGTTCCATATTTTGCTGAAATTTTGAAACCATTACAAAGTATGATTAAAAAGGACATGCAGTTCAAATGGACACCATTGGAGAAGGAAGCGTTTAAAAAAATTAAAACTATTATAGCCAACGCACCATCTCTTCAGAGTCTTGAATTCTCCAAAGATTTCATGCTATACACATTTACGTTTGGTCACTCATTAGCAGCAATGCTCACACAAAAGGATAAACAAGGAGATGAATACCCTGTCATGTTTATGAGCATTGGGTTACAAGGTGTTGAACTAAATTATCCTCTCGTGGAAAAGAAAGCCTTTGATGTCCATAAAGAAATCAAATAGTTCAGACCTTATATCCTAAAAAATCACACTAAATTCATCATCCCACACCCATAAGTAAGGCCCCTGTTTGTTCAAAAGGAATTGGGTGAAAGATGAGGGAATTGGATGACAACTCTACAAGAGTATGACCTTGAATTCGAACCAGCCAATATTATCAAAGCTCAAGTCTTTTGCAAATTAGTGACACACGGAGATGACATTGAAGAACATGAGGAGGAGGGTTGGCTAGATGAACCTACAATTTATACTCAATAGGTTCCATATGTCCCAACCATTGAAGGATCATGTTACAATGATCTTAAATATTATTTGCAACATGGCACTACTCCAGACCATCTCAATGCTAAGAAAAAAAGAGCATTGCATCTCAAATATTTACAGTATCATCTATTACATGGAATCTTGTTCAGAAAGAATTATGATAGAGTGTTACTCAGATGCATCAAAAGACCAGATGTTGATAATTTCCTAAACGGTATGCATGATAGAATGAATTGTGGTCATTTTTAAGGAGACACAATAACCCACAAAGTGTTGAGAGAAGGATACTACTGGCCCACACTCTTCAAGGAAGCTCATGCATACTCAAGGAGCTGCAAAGAATATAAGAAAGTTGGGAGAAGATAATATAAATATGCTCTTCCTCTCCAACCTGTAGCAATAGAAGAACCTTTCGAGAAGTGGGGCCTAGATATCAATGGGGAGATACATCCTCATTCATTAAAGAAACACATGTATTTTCTGACTGCTGTTGATTATTTTACATGTTGGATTGAAGAAATACCTTTAGTCAGAGTGAATGAGGAAGTAGTAATAAATTTTATTGAGCAACACATTATCATGAGGTTTGGAATTCCTAACTCTTTAGTATTTGATAATGCTACTTACTTCTCATCCTTAAAATTATTTGAGTATGCATTAGAAAAGGGGATTATTTTAAAATACTCAGCCAATTACTATCCCCAAGGAAATGACTTAGAAAAATATACAAACAAAAACATCATTTGTATCCTTAAATGAATTGTAGTTGATCATGAGATAAATTGGCACAATGCATTACAAAACTCTCTCTGGGAAGATCATGTCACTCCCAAAGCTTCCATCAGAACTTCACCTTACTTTATTTTGTATGGGAAAGAAGCCGTTCTACCCTTGAACATCTACCTACCTTCCCTCCAACTTACACAACAGTCTCGAGGTAGAGAATCCCCTGTCATTCAAATTTTTATTGATACCTTGCTAAACATGGAAGAAATACATGACAAAACCAAAAGCATGTTTGAAGCTCACCAGAAAACAGTAAAACATTATTTTGATAAGAAGTCTACAGGTGAGAAAGAATTCCAAGTTAGGGACTTAGTTCTAAAATGGGAGAAGCCACATGAAGATAAAGGGAAACATTCAAAATTTCAACATCTTTGGCTTGGTCCCTATCTCATTAAAAAAAATTTGGCCAAGGAACCTTTTGATTATAGAACCTATAGGGAGAAATTTAGTCTCTCTCTGTTAATGACCAAATTCCGAAGAATTATATTAGTTAGACATTGAGGCTTCTGATCACTTGTACATAAATAAATCTCGATTTTTTATTTATTTGATTTTGCTGCTTTAGTTAGTTTGTTTTTATTAATCAGTTTGATTACTATAATTTTCCTTTATCCTTCTTGATGTCTACCTTTGTAATTTTGAAATTCTCACCAACTTGGCGCAAGTCACATGTCTAAATGCAACACATCTAGTGCAAATAGCCTAAACATCTATGTAATATGATGTCAAATATACATATACCCCCAGACATGTGAGACTTTTACACACTATCACAAGTCAAGACCTGGTGGAGGAACATATCTTATCAATACGAAGAGACACTAGGAAAACAAAGAGCCAATAGACTGCACTGAACAACAAATTTCTATGTTATATGAGATAAATGAAAATGGTCTAGACGAAATGTTCGTAGTAGACTAGGAATCATGACACAAGAAGTTTTCTCATCCATATTCAAGTTAGTAGATCTCAGCTTCACAGGTGTCATCCCTAGTGACTTTAAAGGTTAACTGGAATCCCCCCATCCACCCATCTCTCTAATTAAAAGAGAATAAAATATTGTAAAAATTAAAGGCTTGGAGAAAGGATTTCCAAATCACATGGGACATGCAAGTATCTCCATCAGGGCTATGGATGCTTGTTGGTAGCATAAAAACACTAGAGGAATGCAATATGACTTGTATTCTCATCATTCTTGATGTTTCATTTCTATTTTATTACATACATATTCCTTTTTATCCATTTACCATATGATTGGATATCAATTTGAAAGAAATATGTTAATTGGAAAAGGTCTCACCCCTCTTTGAATTACCTCGATCTTTTCAATATGCAAGTTATGGGACCTATATTTTCTCTCTTATGATTTTTTATGATGGATCACTCTTCCTAAAATGACGTGTAGACATCATCTTGCAGAGATCCAAGGCTTCTCCTAGTGTGTCTCCATTTTTTGTGACATGCACTACAACCCTCCATTTTTCATTTGATCTTGTTTACCTCCCTAAAAATGGATCCCCTTATTTTTTGAGACTAAGAAAAAGCCTCATAAGTCTCCCTTTCCATCTCAAGATTCTTTTGATAAATCATGTTTCACTTTGAAAAAAGATCAATACTTGGTGTTACAATCCAAATTTGAAATCGACAGAGTTACTTCAAACTCCTCCAAAGAGTTCGAAGGAGTTACCTCAAACTCCTTCGAACATCTCAGAGGAGTTACTTCAAACTCCTCCGAATAGTTCGAAAGAGTTCCTGCATTTTTCTCCGATACACAATGTTATCACGAGATTTAGGAGAAACTCCTCCGAATAGTTCATAGGAGTTATTATAAACTCCTACAAACACTTCGAAGGAGTTACTCTCTCAGCTTCCAAACTGATTGGAGAACTTTCTCTTCATCCCTCTGATCAAACCGACCCCAACCACTGCATTTAATGACATAAATGATCATTTGGTTATATAAACAGAATGGGGTTAGGTTTAATGTTATCCAACCACTTGCTAGTGAGAGAGGAAACTTGAGATTACACGTGCCGAGCTCAACTCCATTCAAACCTCTCACCTATTCATACCCACCATGTGGTGGTGTAATATAGGTAAGAGCACCTCACCTCTCTTATATTCTAAGGTTAGGGTTAGCTATTTGTTATTGTTAGTTTTCATGTTTCCTATCTCCCTTGCTCTATATCGATGATCCTTTTTTATGCTCCACGTTGCTTCCCTCTCGACCACTACCACCCTATTTTCCAACCTTATTCTTTTCTTAAAACTTGTTCCTTGCCATGAAATGCATGACCGGTCAGCCCCTTCTCCTTCACTACGATGAAATTTCTCTATACCCTTGCACTTAATCCTTGCAATCCCCAAAGATTTTATCGAGCACAAAGACGTTGATCTAGAGAGTTATACGGTTTCCTCATGCTCCTCTAAACTAGTCATGGTTTTTCCCTAGATTGTTTTCCCATTCTGGCAAAAAATCCCTAACTCTAAACCAAAGAATTCCAAAGAAACTTCTCCAATGCATTCAAAAAAGTTAAATTTATCTCCTTCGCATAACTTAGAGTGATTGAAAAAAAATCTTCCTAGCATATCAAAGGAGTTACTTTCGTATCCTCCGATAGGATCGAAGGAGTTACTTTTAAGAGCTCCAACCTCCTTGATAATTGTGATAGTTCCATTCTATGACATATCAGAAAATTTGGAAGAAACTCTTGTGATTTCATCAGAGGATTTGTTACCAACTCCTCCAATGTGATCGAAGATTTCTTTTTAACTATTCCTTTCACCATTCTAGTGACGTTAACTCTTCCTATCACCATTCTAGTGACGTTTATCAGAACATTTAGTTCCAACCTATCCAATCTGTATTAGAGAAGTTATTTTCAACCTGACATCTACAGAAAGCATCTTTCTCGATAATTTCATTAATTATTATAATTGTCTGATCTTTTAGTTGTATTTCGAATAACATGATCTAAATTTATCTTTTTATAGGTTCAGACATGCCACCATGAAAGAAGACGACAATGAAAGCAATAGGGACTGAGCCATCTAGCAACTCCCATCAAATAGTAGAGGAAGAAATTGTCGGGACCATATATGATGATACATCAGGACTTCCAGAGAAGGACATAGTGACCTTAAAGTGGGGAGAAGTGTATTACATTTTCAAGGAGTCAAACTTCTTTGTGGAGGTGGAATAGCTAGATGAAATCCATAATTTTAGGAACATCAAAAAGTTAGGAATTTTCATGGTGGAAGCACATCCAACGGTCATCCCTTGTGTAGATTCCATATCTTGGATTTTGAAGAACATAGACATAAATAGTCGAAATTCATATAATTAAATAAAAGAGCCTATAGCTTCATTCAGGCCCATTGATTGGGATAAATGTTATCATATTGAAGCTGTGAACAAAATATTGGATGGTCAATGCCTCAACAAGTTGGAACTTACACAAAATATTTATTTCCTGGTTGGTACAAGGTGGATAAGCAGTTCAAGTATAGGCCCAAGAGTCAGTACCCCATGACAAATTTAAGGAGACCCTACCAATATATGGTGTCCATGTTGTGCAAGTTGTATGGTGAGGAAACAAATCATTTCCCCCTATCATACATGCCCCTGATTTATTTTTGTGCATATGTGGGGGTTTCATTCAATTGGGTAGACATATTATCTGAAAATATCAAATCTCCCATATCTGCAATCATGAAAGAAAAACCAGGGACGTTTCCTAGTTTCCATATGTACTCATATCTTCTGGACATAATGCATATTTCCCACAGGCACCCAAAAATGGGGTGGAGACGATTTCCCACCAACGCCACAATCCACATCTACTGCAAAGTTCTTTGGGAGCACAAATACTAAACATAATATCAAATAATTTGTGAACACTTCCTTTCCCCTTTATATGAATTTATCTTTTGTACCTCCCCACCTTGTATGACAAACAAATACATAATACTTATAAGAAGGATCAAGGACTGGTATTTGATGGATCACAAAACCTATATAAGTATATATGATGAGATGAAACCACCCCACTTACCCCCTTGGTTCATTCTTGATAAATGTTTGATTCAAGAGGTGGCATATCAAACTATCATACATGGGGTCAGAGGAATTCTATGCATATCAAAGAAAGCAATTTGGCCTCCACTACCTATGTACATTGGAAAATATTTCTTTGAGAACACCAAGCAAGCTCAAACATAAGTGGACATCCTATTTTCATACTACTTTGGAGAGAAAATATTCAGGAGGCACGACCCTAAGAATATCATCAAAGATCACTTCAGGAGGCTCCTGTAGGAATACACCACTGAATTTTGGGAAGAAGAGAAGGTGCATCAAAATGTCAAAACTTACGAGGAAGTCATTTTCAATAGGCATGGCCAGTCAAAATGAAGGATATCTCATGAAGAAGCAGTAGGAGAAACGACCAAAAAAGAGTCAGAACAAGATGAAGCTGACATATCTTCTCCAATCTCTATCTTATCTCATTTAGGTTCTGTTGAAGAGGAAGAAGAAGCGTCGATAGATAAAAGGATTAGAGACAAAGATAAGGTGTTGAAAAAGAATAATGATGCTAAAAATAAACGAAAAATTGAAGTCGACAAAGAAAAGGGAAAGGAAGAAGATGAAGCAAAAACTAAAGAAAAGGCCGAAGCAAAAGCTGTTGTGGAAAAATAAAAGGAGTTGGCATAAGTGGCAAGAGTAGAAACAAAATTAGTGGAGAAGGAGGAAAATTAAGCAGTGGATAAATATGATGAAGAAGAAATACAGAGTAAGAATGAAGAGAACAGAGATGGTGATACACACTTTATGGACTCAAATATCCCAGGAATGTCTGATGCAGGTAAAAAAGTAGAGACAACGAGAAACGGTTTAGGCCTCAGGCCCAAGGATCATTTTCAACCAACATAAGTATTGGATCTAAGAAGCTTCACATACAATAGTAAAAGCAATAGAATTGTGAAAGAAATAGTTAAAAAGGTTCCAGTGAGAGAAGGAGCCCCTATATCAGTGGTTACTCAAGTCCCTATCATAGGAGATGTCAGAGAAGATCCTGTGGCTACAGATAAGGTCGATTATGCATTTATGGATGCAAACATAGGCAATGTCTAAAGGCTATGCCAGCATAATCAAGAGAAAGTGGTGAGGATCAGGGAAATAGAAGAAAGAATTCAACAAGTAAAGATTGATGAAATAATTCTCCTCAACTTTAAGTCCAATGCATAAAGAGTTAGGAATGATTTGGAAGGTGTCATCATTGACATGTATGTCAATCTACACCTCTTCCAAAATGCATCTTCAATATTCATTGACCAAAACAACTAGATATAAGTGAAGTTGAAACAATACAACACTCTTTGTGAACGTATAGATGACATTGATACATGGATAATATAGGATCTTGATGTACCTCCTGATCTATACAGACCCTCAAAATCAACAAGAAAGACAAATATGTACACATTAGATCATTGCCAATCGATAGGGAAAAGAGCAGATAAAGAAGTAACCAAGGCGATGGAAATATGTTCAAGGAATCACAAAGCTTCCAAACAAATGATAAGGAATTGTCATCTCCCAATATTAGATGATATTGGGAAGAATTTGGTCACAGAAGAATTGGTGAATAAAGTCTAGGACAACACGAGTAAAAGGAAACAAATATTCGAAGTGATAACCTTTGTGTCCACTGATCTCATTGAACAACATATGATACAACCAGTGAAGCTTCACACTATGGTACACAATTTTATGACAAAATTAGAAAATGATATGAGCACCCTTGATGACAATATCTCCATGAACAACACTGGACCAACTAGAATACAAGAGAATTGAGTCACTATATGACCATTTGGAAGTTTGGATTTCTTATGTCCAAAGAAAAATTTCATAAGGAAAGGACAAAAAAGTTTCTTTTCTCTCGTCCTTTTCCTAACCACTTCAAATTTCTTCCTTTCTGCCACTTGTCATTAGGAAAGAGAAGATGAAAAATTGTGTAACTTCCTCTTCAAGAAGAAGGGGAAAGGACACAAAGGAGTTACTATCTTTTTGTATAAAATATGATAGAAGCTCCTTTGAAAAGGACTTTTGGATTTTCAAGCATTGTATAGACCCAAGAACTTTTTCGACAACTTATACACTGTTAATGAATATTAAGAATCCCTCAGGGCCAATAGTTTATAGAAGGAATTCTATGTAGAAATGGATCTAATCTTTGAACTACTTCAAGTGAAGATAATTACTGTTTCTATGGATTGTAAGAATTCTTGTTTGTTGTAGACTGATTCTCATGCAATCTTTGTCATTCTGTAGTTATTGATGTTCTTTGAATATTTCAATGCCTTGATATTCGTGGGTTATTATTTTATACATTGTTGTAGTCTGGACTAATCTGATTATATACACTTGTATGCACTTGTCTCTAATCTTTCTATTTTGTTACAATTGACTGTATAAAAGTTGTGTAATATTTTGGTTGCATTGATAACTCACTGGTTACTCTAGTGTGCTCCTAGCTAGGATAGGTTAGCATAGATTAGTGATAGATTAGTTATCTCTTCATACAAAGTCTTCATTTTTATCTTTGCATTTCATTTTCACCATCCATCTGCCTCATCGGTACACTGGGCCGTAATCGATAAGAAAACCAAAATATAGCAACAAATGGAAACTGAGACAAATTCTAGATGGAACTCCTAAACCAATCGATGTATAGTCTAGTTGGTACCATAAACTGCAGAGTACCCCTTGTTGTTGACGGGCAAAGTTGAACCCTTTAAAAGGAAGAAAAAGTGAGGATATTGAGGTTACACTACACCAACTTTCAATTGACTTTAGAGATAGGGAAAGTTCTTTATTTGACATAAAAGTAAGTCAAGAAATAATTGTTTCACCAATGAGAGATTATATTGAGAATTGGTTAAAGAAAGTCTTAACTAAAATAACAAAACAAGATCAAGAAGTAGTTGTAACTAGTCAACGAATTCCAACAAAGGAGAACATAAAATACACATCAGCAAGAAGATAATGAGAGGGAGATTCCATCATAGTAAGTGAACTAGTCTCCTTCCATAATTTTCTATCATTCATACTTCTCATCCAAAAATCATCCAGTTTTATATTTTCTTATTTTTGAGAACCCATAACTGATATATGATCATCTCCTTTTTCTTACTTTAGGTCCATACCTATTCTAAATTCTTTTATAGTCCATGGGAGTCCCATCCCAATCCATTTGGATGAACATAATCTTTTTATTTTATTGTAAAATAGACTATTATTTTTGAACTCCCCAGAGAAATATTTGGGG
>ML870729.1:20160-30928 GCA_009831015.1 Picea engelmannii | reverse complement strand
TTTTTTTTTTGTTCATTTTATAATAATGTTGGATATGAAAAGTTAGCAACCATTTACAACCACCATATTGAAAATTCATTAAATAGATGTACAAGCATAAGATGTGGGTTTGATATATTTTCATTGTCATATTTATTGTTTATTATAACATATTTATGTTGTATTGTATTAAAATATGTTTATGTTAACATTCAAATTACTAAGCATTAATTGAGATATCAGAAAATTGGTGGTGCACAATAGTAAATATTTATTTAAAATTATATTTTATTTAACAAAAAATGAAGATATTAAAAAATATTCAAACTTGATAATTTGTATTGCTTGAAAAAATCAAAATTTAAACAAATATATACTTGCTTTGATTGAACTTCTAAGTACAATTCCAATAAAATAACTTCATTCAACATCTATAGTACTTGTGTTGTTCGGGTTACCAACTTTGATGGCATTCCCACCTTAAATAGTGAAACTATCATGGCCTTAACCTATTCCACTCAATCCTTTAGTTTTATAATCATATAAACTTATAGTAATCATTATTTTTGCATTCTCCTTGAAATAAGTGTCAATATAGGAAAGACATGGAAATTCTAAAAGAGTATTTTTCTAGAGCCTAGTCAAAATTAAGAATTTTTTTAATGATCCATACTTATCTAAAAGTATAGAAACCTTTCTCAATTTTATTAATTCTTAAAATACTAATTATAAAATGTTGGGTGAAGTTATTTTTAATAAAACATTAATAAAGTTTGTATTCGTGTAAAAGATTGTGAATCCATTTCATCAAAAGTGTATAGATCAAAATGTATTATTATTCTCTATATTTATTATTTTAAATTTAATTGAATAAATTTCATATATTATAATAGTTGGATAATATAAATTAATAAAATATTTGGAAAAATTAAATATTAATACAATATAATAATTGTGGTTTTAGTAAACAATCGTATTATAACTTTGTCTTGTAATATTGGAATGATAAAAAAAAATTAGAAAATAACATAATTATTACATGATCAACATTATTAATAGTGAATAATTTTGTTATAATGCTATTATTATAATATATGAAAAAGACGTAAATATTCAAATCACAATAATTTCAACATATTTTTGTTTCTAAACATATTTAATCAACATATTGTATCTTGTTGGAAAACAAACAATTCACCTTGAAAAACAACTAAACATTATATGACATTAATGGTTGTAACTTTTTGCAATCACAATCCAAATTAAACGATTTCATAAAAGTAAAGTTAAACATTATATGGAAAATGTAAATTTAAATGAGAGACACATCAAATTTCACTTAAAAACACATAAATCATTAACAATGTTCATCATTATCATACTCATATTACATTTTATAAATCAAACAATAACTACAACATTATATGAAAAACATAATATACATGAAATATATACATATGAATATACATGTCAAACACACATCTTAGCAAAATATGCAATAAAAATGTCATATATAGATCTCCAGTCAAATATAAAACAATCAATATAAATCTCGATCAGTACCACCACTAGCTAGATCCACCACCAGAGCTAGGTGCATGTATCTGCTACCAGAGGTAGAGCCTCTATCAATAACAACTATATCAAAAATAAATGTCAACAAAAGTGCACTATCAAGTGTCTTTATATCAATATCATGAACATGTGAAACAATACCTAATGTGATCATAGTGTCCAAAGAATCAAAATCTTGTGACACATGTGGAGGAAGAGGAGCAAGAGGGGGATTGGTGGATGATGGCACATGTGGATTAGGAGAAATATAATGATCGGTGGATGGTGAAAGAAGCGGAGGAGGAGGGGAAGGATCAATAGAATACGGTGACACATGCGGAGGAGAATCAAGAGGAGGAGGGGGATAGGGGAGGAGGAGGATCAAATGTGGATATAGTTTCATACACATGTGGAGGGGAAAGAGGAGGACGATCAAATGTGGATGCAAGTTCAGAAACATGTGGAGGGGAAGAAAAAGGATCGGTAGATGTTGGATTCGACTCATGTGGAGGAGAATCAGGAGGAGAAGGAGGACCATGTGGTGGAATAGAGGATGTGGATGGTTCTATTTATAAGATAGATGTAGTGGTATCATGAGCACCACTTCTCAACGTATCGATGAGGTTGAAGGAACCATAAATATGATGCATCAAAATCTTCATGTCAAGAGGAAAACTTCTCCGTGTATTAGAGATATCTTCTACCCGTAATATGTCTCTAGGGGGTGCAGGTACCATGTTGTGACTAGTCATTACAAGGAATATCTCATCTTCCACCTCTAGTTAGACTCTCATATATGACCCGCGTGGTGATGAACATTTCAATTACTTCCTAATTGATTTAGTAATCAATTGAAGAGTTGGGCATTTAATTATGAATCTAAGGTCGTATTGAACTTATGAATTGTCATGCACCATATGTGTAAGTATAATGTTGTAATTGCCAATGAGTTGTAGTACTTCTAAACGAATGTCACAAGGAAATATGTGAAGATGCTTGTATCAAGTCACCAGACTAAAATACTCTACACACATGCAGGAATGGAAACATACTTTTGCAGAAAAGTAAATGACACACTTGCGGGAAAGTAAATCACACTTTGGGAAAGTAAATCACATTTACAGGAAAACAAATCACACTTGCGGGAAAGTAAATCACTCTTGTAGGAAAGTAAATCACACTTGCGAAAAATCAAATCACTCTTGTAGGAAATTAAATCACACTTGTAGGAAAGTAAAAGTGACTTGTTCAAGTATTAAGATGATCTTGACTAATGCAACAAATATGTTACATCTCATGTACTGAGATGCAACAAACCTCAATTTATGAGAACCAAACCACACTGTGCTTGTAAACAAAGGAAATAAACTATCTCAAACTACAAACCACAATATTGTTAATTAGAAAGATAGATCTGAAGTTGTAGAAACGAAATTTGTTGAAGCCAGAGTTGCAGTAACAAGAGTCACAATGACATGAGTTACAACAACACGAGTTGCAACAACCGGAATTGCAGCAATGGAAATATTAAAGTTGAAACAAAATTTAAATAGAGGAATTGACGAAAATAATTGAAAATGAATAAGATATGCTACAAATATACATTATCCAATCAAAAGACAAGCCTTTGCAATGTCAACATGGAGTGGAAGAAAAAAAGTTGTAGCAACGAGAAAATTTCATAGTTGCAGCACGATGTTAATAGAGGAATTGTTGGAAAGAAATGGAAATATAGAAAATATGTTACAACTATTCACTCATTTATCAAAAAATGATACCTTGCAATGTTAGCATTGAGCTACAACAAACTAGAGTTACAACAATGAAAATAACTAGAGTTGCAGCAAGATGTTAATAGAATAATTTCTAGAAATAATGAAATGATAGAAATAAATGCTACAACTAATTCTATAAAATACAAATTGTATCGAGCTAAGGACGGGTCCCTACCTCCTTATATGAAGTATTGGTCTAAGAATGCAGTAGGATGCTTACATACTCAATACAACATTAATTAGAAAGGAACATAACATAACTTATATTAAATAGAAATGTGCAAAGAAATACAATTTGATTCACAGATTTTCTTATGATTTTTATTCGTCCCTCGGCTCATAGAGAGCGAGGGTATTTATAGAAAATGGTCTCTTCCTAAATTAACTAAGAGAATTGATGGACACCCATGAGAATCGGGTTGTCTTATTTCATTACATTGTTTTCTCCAAAGGATGGAAAAACTTGGGTGCATGATGACTAAATCATCCATGGCAAGTGGTGGATGAGTTGTCCATTCCCTTCTAGCACCCATTTTCTCTTGTTGTGTTGCTGCGTAGTTGTTTAGCTAACTAGTTGATTCCTTGTGATAGTTGTGCAACTTACTATTGAGTTGTTATGGCAGATGCAAAGTTATAGCACTTGACTCAGAGTTGCAACAAGGGTCCTGTAGTGAGAGTTGCAACATAGCGAGATTTGCAACACTAAAAGTTGCAGCATTGTGAGTTGCAACAATGGGACTTGCATCACTGGGATTTGTAGTAATGAGAGTTGCAACAATGACCATAGTTGCATCAACCATGCTTGAACAGGGGTTGCATCTCTTGTGTTGGGAAGATACCTATGCAACTTTGTTCCTGTATACCATTGTTAGCACAAAAGTGATAATATCCTAAAAATGCATAAGAATAAGTATTGAAATGGCATGTTAAGTGAGTGATTATACCTTGACCAAAAATTCATCACTATGGATGAAACGTGTATTAATATGGAAATGGAAATGGAAAAAAGGTGTACAAAAAGTATGGGGCAAGTGCTACAAAGATATAAATTTGAGAACATGTCACATGGCATGTTGGGTCTTTGTACTACTGGAGGCTGGGCCTCCCTCATGTTGGGGAGGCCCATCCCCAACATATATGTCAATATATGCAAAACAATATATAATAATAATAAAATAATAACAATAAATTACATGTGCATTAAATATGGCATAAAAGTATGCAAATATATTGATCAAAACATAACAATAATATTACCTCTCTCAGCTATTGACTCCTCTGTTGTAAATCAGATGTTTGGACATGCTCTCCAATCTATCCTTGCATATGGGTACTCTACAATATTGAGGACAAAATCATCCTCGCTAGAAAATAAATAAAATACCTCCTTTCCCACCAGAGTAATGGGAAACTCTGACTAGCCCCTCTTGGGAATCAACTTCCCCCACATGCACATACATGCATCAAACATAGGCCTAGTAGGAAAGAGGGGTACCTATGGTTGAGTGGGATGAACCCTCTCAAAAAATAGTGTATACAAATTATATGTGAATGGGAAGAAGCTCGTCCAAGAAAAAACAACACGACAAGGATTTAATGCATGAAAAAACTATCTCAGAAAAACATCTTCCCACCTAATCAATCGAGGCTCCTGCAATAAACTGTCTACATAATACAACATAAAGAAACTAATGCACTACCCATCAAATCTATACTATGACAATGATGAGAGAATATCACACATGAACCTAACGTCCTATCTCTAAAATGAACCTATCTATAGATGTGTTGGGTTATTTATATGTATAAATCCTTGACATTAAATATATCAATTCAGGAGTTCATAGAATTTGAGATGCAAGAACAGGAAATGCAGGATTGGATCCTATTCTAGCCTATGCTAACAACTATTTTCAACAAGACACACTTCGGAATGCAATAAATGAAATCAAATTTCCTATTACTAAAGATATCAATCCAAAAAGAAAAAGTGTATTCAAATCACAAAGCAATCCAAGGAAATGAAAAGTAAATCTCAAACACTTCGATTTTGTATTCACATATTCATATCAAGATGGACAAGGGTGTTGCATTCTATGTCAAGATATATAGTCTATGCATAGATATGTCTTCTTATGAAATATCATTTAATCAATGAATACTTAGACTTCAATTTGCAAGGGGATATAAATACCTAAGACTGTAAATCAAACACATGAACAATGACTATTTCATTAGTTTGAGGTTCCATTAATGGAATATAGTGAAATATTTCACTTGAGTTGTAATTGTTCATCCACTTGAGAGATGACTAGCTTATCAAACTTAATGGGTTCTAATTACTTCAATTTAACTTTTATAAGAATGCATACCATTAAAAATACCACCCAAATCAATCAACAAAAGAGTGTAACACTTTTAAAATGTTACTGACCTAATCTTGGAATTATGAGCTTATAAGGTAAATGATGGAATCTATAAACTAAAGATGCAAATTTCTATGTCAAGTATGACAAGTCCTTACTGGTGATACTATGTTTTTTCATTCAAATTACTTGTCTCTGTGCAAATTCAACTCGAAGAGATTATTTCCATTCATTTTAACATATGCATTCACTCAAAATAAAATAACAAAAGAATCATATCAAAACTAAGTATTGGCCTATTAAGAGTTGCTATTTATCAGGGCTCGAGGTACTCCTTTCCACCTAAATGTTCCTGTACTTACACAATGATGAGTTCATCTCTCAAGAGTCCCAATGACTATAACAAACTAGAATCCTTGGAATTTTATCAGTTCAAAAGAAACACATAAGAATAAGCATCAAGCTAAATGGAAATGATAAGAAAGCATAAAAGAGAATTAAGGAAATTATCAATTTTTCTAAATGCAAGAAAAGTTACAGATTTATTGTTGACAAAGAAATCCAAATCAAAATAGGAACTATAACATCTAAGTCTATAAAGAATAATCAAACTAAAATGATAACTAAGCTAACAAATTACAAAACTAGCTACGCATCCCAGATTGGTGGGCCCTTGACAACTAGCAATAAACTTGTGTACTTACAACATTGGGATCTAATAAACACCATAGATCAAAACTGAGATTTGTATTACATAAACAAATTTCTCAAGTTACAATGCACACACCAATCCATACACAATCGTTTTGTGACAAATGCAAACAACAATTCGTAGTGATGTCCAATGGATTCAATTCAATGATTGCATTCCTTGTTTTCATTACATTATAGAGTGTGAATATATAGAAGGATCCTTGATCACATAGATGAGAATGACCCCTTTGATATCGAATATTAGAGCATCAAGAATAGCTACAAAAACAATAAAATTAAACTTCCCTTGATTCTAAATAACCATCCATATGATATTAGAAAATGTGGGAAATGAACACATCGTGTTTCAATTTTATATGCTATCGTAGATCCTTCCTATGGATAATAGAACCAAAGATCTGAACTGAATTTGTTGAATAACTTGAAAACGAACCGCAACATTTATCTGGGAAAGACCAGTTTGGAAACACCTCCATAACTTATTAATCATGCTTCATTTCATAAATATGCCTGCATTGTACTCAATTTAGACCATCTTGCACAAAACCCATGTTCTGGAATTTCAAGATTCATCTTCTTCACCTAGAGAATCGTTCCAGAAGTTAATTGTTGCTATTTTTTCATGTTTTTTACTGAAAACCCTTGACCATGACTACAAATTTCCATGTGCGACCTGGGAAAAAACCAATGGACATAGAACATGCTAGCATCTATATCTTCAAAAGCATTGTGGCTATTTTCCATTTAGGTGTGAGCATATATGCTAACCATGGAGGTCAGGTTCAGGAACTGAACACTAGGTACATGAACTGAATTGAATAATTCATCATTAGCAAGGTTAACTTGAAAAACTCATTATACTCTACTAAGAACTTATGAAATGAAATAAAATAGGAAACGATTACCTCTAAGAGATTGTTGAAAGGTGTTGGTCACTATAATTTCTTAATTGACTCAAACAATCAAGTGATACATGAATTGTCAACCCAGGGAAGTCTTTTTATTTCAAAGATAACCATGCACTATATATTCTCAATTCCAAAAGCCACTTAGAGTTGTAGTAAAGGAACTTATACTAATCACACTTGCTTGAATAAACTAAAGTTCTGAATTAAATCACAGGAAAGCAACTTACCTATTGCAGATCTTAAAGATTAATCTAAAGAATCCTGGATTACATTAAAATATCACTTGCAACAGGAAAGAACAACTATTCTGCAACCAGAGAACAAGACCCTTACTCTCAATAGAGACTTTAGTACTTTAACTCTGATTAACACTCTTTCATGAAAACAATAATGCAGAGAAAATTAACTCTATCTAGCAGAGAACAAGGCCATCTAATTCCTTCCTTTCTAAGAAGGAACTTTTAGCCCTATTTCTGATTAGCACACTTGTGAAAAATAATGGAAGTCTACAGAGAACATGATGTTCTGATTCCTTCCTGTCTGAGCAGGAACCCTTAACCCAATCTCTGGCTAGCACACTTGCAGAATTAAATGAAATCTACAGAGGACAGGATGTTCTGATTCCTTCCTATCTGAGCAGGAACCCTTAACCCAATCTCTGGCTAGCACACTTGAAGAATTAAATGAAATCTACAGAGGACAGGATGTTCTGATTCCTTTCTGTCTAAGCAGGAACCCTTAACCCAGTCTCTGGCTAGCACACTTGCAGAAGTAATTGAAATCTACAGAGAACCGGATGTTCTGATTCCTTCCTTTCTGAGCAGGAACCCTTAACCCAATCTCTGGCTAGCCTCATAAAATCATCACACAAGATTGCTAATAAAAAGAATTACGAATTTCATTCAATAAACTAAGACAGAGTTCAATAGTGTTTCAGCAAAGAAGAATTCATTAAAAGTAGTGTTTCAGCAAACAGAAGTTAATCAAAGCATAAACAGAGATTATACTAACACACTTCTAAACTAATGGGTGAATCTTGTGAAGAAGGTGGGCCCTCCCTTCTCACAAGATTCCCCTGAAACGAGAAAGCTAGAGAAGGATACTCAAAGCAGTCTTTTATTCATCTATCAAAATACCACATTACAATCTGGAATGAAAGTACGTCCCTCTCTCTGAAGCTTTTCTCAATACATAAAACTTGGATCCCTCGAATGATGATTTCCTCTTATTTAAAGAGGGAACCCCTTCGATACAATAAATTACAATGTGTATCTGAGTCCTATCCTTAGTCGGATCTACTTTCTAAACCAGCATAGGATGTCCTAGTCTTGCGCAACAGAATTCTATTACAAGAGCTAAATGAGGTATTGCTGTTACAACTGGTGTAACAACTTCTTCTCGTTGCTGCTGATGTTGTTTTAGCATCGCAATTCGCGGGTTGTTTCAGCCATGTGAATTGCACTCTTGACTGTGTCGACATTCTTGTGTAGGAGCGATGGTTAGAGCTTTGTTGACCGCTGACTGTAACGGCTTCCTTTGTGTTTCAACATCGTCGGTCCTAGCGGTTTCCTCTGTGTTTCAACATCTGCAACTCTGGACTGTGTAATAGCTCCGTGTTTCATCATCTATGACTCCGGACTGTGTAACGGCTCTGTGTTTCAGCATTTGCGACCTCGGACTGTATGACAGCTCTTTGTTTCAGCATCAGTGACCTCGAACTGTATGACAGCTCTGTGTTTCAGCATCAGTTTTGTGTTTCAGCAACTGCGACCTCGGACTGTTCTGTGTTTCAGCAATAGGCCTCAAGTGCTAATCTGCAGTTTTGAACACTTATTCATTTCTAATCAATGGTCAAGTACGAGAGTGATGTAAAATATTATGCAAAATAGATTAAACGTATAGTAATGAGAAGGGACGTTGTATACCTTTGGGATGATCAATTAAAGTGATAGTATGAGTCTAAATATGGGTGATCAAGAGTATAATAGTGGCAAAAAGTATAGGCAAAAAGGTACATTGTGTGGTCCTAACAAAAGGTTTTGGGCTTAGAAGCATGGAATTCCATGATAATATGGCCAGATTCAGGTATAAAAGTAGGATGGTAGTGGAAAAAATGGTATTTAATAATGAAAAAATGGGAGGCCAACATCTCCCTCATAAATGTGTATTTCCATGTCCTCATGCAAACATAGTAGGAAGTAATATCCTTAGACTATCGACTTTGCAGGACCTTTCAAATAAAATCATATACTAAGACCATGGATAGTATGGTTCGTGAAAACCTTTATGAACTCTTTGAATTTTATCCCCCGAGTTGGTTAAAGAAATGTTATTGATCATGAAAATATATTTTCCTGAACATCCAAGATAGGTGCCTCAATTTTTTAGGTACCATATCTATTATAAATAGCATAAAATAGAAATATTGCAGCAAATACCAGCGAATGATGAAAATGTAGAGAACCAAAATACCAAATATGATACATTTATTTATAGAAAACAATGTTCACTTGCCTCTTCAAGGGAGGAAACCTCCAGCAAAGAAGGGCTATATTACAATACTTCCCAAGACAAGGCTTTCTCATACCTCCTACTCTTATTCATACTAATTATATCTTCTAAAGAAAATTCTAGAGGAAGATCTTTCTAGAAGCGAAAGATTTATATTAAGTCTTGTTACATTAGACTTGTTCACATTATTATATAGGCCTTATTAAAGGACGTTGGAATTTATTACATCGAAAACATATTATTCTACCTACGTGAGGGGTTAGGGAGGTTAGTTCCCTAACATGCCCTCCCCCTTGAAGAACAATCTTGTTCCAGGCGACATCTTTTGGAGTTGTATCTTTCCAATAAACTAACACTTCCTTGATGATGCGTTGATGGAGATGACACTTTCAATGGTCCAAGACTTCTTGTGGCTGAAACCTAATGGAACCTTCAACCAACTCAGGGAGACTAGTTTGAGTTTGGCACTTAGTTCCAATCACTTTCTTTAAGCACGAGACATGAAAAATAGGATGGAGCTTAGAATGATTGGGTAGAGATAATTGGTAGGTCACGTCTTCAAATTTCTTCAGTGAATTCTTCTTATAAGGTTTCATATGAAGAAAGACTTGGTCCCCTTCAACAAAATGACGTTCATAATGACCATGATCTTCTCGTTGCTTCATACGATTCTTATCCATGACCAAATTTTCTTTGAGGGTGCAGACAATGGTCACTCGAACTATAAGATTGTTGTCAACCTCCTGAACCTTGGAGACACCTGGAATGTATCATAGAACCAACAATGATTTTTCCCATAGACTGCTTCAAAAGGAGAACTATTACATATGGGCAGATTATTCCATGAATTTTTTCCACGTTTCTATTATTTTCATGTTTTCTTTTTTAAATAGGGTGGGATTTTCGTCAATATTTACACGAAAGTTCGTCGATATAGCCACAAATAGTTTTTTTAACTTGG
>ML870729.1:0-12311 GCA_009831015.1 Picea engelmannii | reverse complement strand
TTCAATTACTAACTTTTAAACTCATAAAAAAAATTAAACTCTTATTCTATGCAACATTGAGTTTCCTGCATGGTTTCTTGGTGATTTCAAAACTTATTCAACTCATCAACAGTACTAAGGATTCATTAAGGGATCTAATACCTATTTGAAAACACAGGTATTCCAACAGAGGACGAATACCTTCAGTAACCACTCACATAACTAGATCAAAGATAAACACACCGATGTTTTCATGTGGTAAAACCCCTACGGGGAAACATCCACGGCCCCAACCAATGCGACCACTGGTAGTAGTTTATTAATGAAAATAAAAAGATTACAGAGAGATTTTACAAGATAGTTTCTCATAATTGATCATCGACAAATGACCCTCCATGCTCTTTAAATAGAGGCCATGGACCAATTGGGTGTTAAGCCACAAATCAATGGCTGTTAAGATCGAGGAGAGTATGAACTGTTGGATCACTCTATGTCAGGAACATATCATGACCATTGGATTTCCTAACTACAAATGCATACTAATGCATACTAAAGAAACACACTAGAAAACACACTTTTTCCTACCGACACAATAGACCAAGTAGATCTTAACTAACTCCTAAGTGTCTAAATATCTTAACATCCCCCCTTAAGAACAACTTGGGATAGGATTGAAGGAATTACAATAGTGACACAATAGGAGAAGGAAGGAGGCATTAGATATTATCCCCCCTTAATGACAACTTCCTGAAATCCTAACATAGATCGAAGTTTGGAAAACTTCGCTTCTGTAAAAGGATTTTTGAAAATGTTTGCAACTTGATATTTTGTAGGGAAAAAGAGCACTTCAATAACTTGATCATGAATGAGCTTTATGATGAAGTGCATGTGTAGCTCAATGTGTTTTCTAAACTAATGTTGAATTGGTTCTTTGGTGATCTTGATACATTACAGTTTAGGGGGGACTCCTTTATTGGTTGGTTTCACTGATTCAGATTGGGCCGACAACCCTAATGATCGAAAGTCTACTATAGGTTATGTTTTCAGCCTTGGTTCAGGACCTGTCACTTGGGCCTGTAAGAAACAACATGCTATTGAACTTTCTTCCGAAGAAGTCAAGTACTGAGCATCGGTAAATGCAATTCAGGAAGCCCTGTGGCTTTGATAGATCCTTTCAGAGTTTGGATTCCAGCACCAACATCCGACCAGCCTTTGTGTGACTAAATTGTACCACGAACATAACAAAGTATCCTTTTAGTTTCTTTCCAATGGCTTTCATGGGGTGTTTGCATATATCGGGCAACAAGACCAATAACAAAGGAAAGATTAGGATGGGTATGAGTCAAGTATAAGAGGCTACCAACTAATTGATGGTACAAGGTGGCATCAACTTCAGGAGAAGTACAGGTGGCAGTAATCTTGACTCTAGACTGGAAGGGAGAAGGGGTTGGTTTACAATCGTCCATGTGAAAGCGACGAAGTGTCACAAGCATACTTAGACTGGGAAAGAAAAATTCCTTCATTGGTTTGCAAAACTTGGAGGCCAAGGAAATAGTGCAAAAAGCTTAACTCTGTCATTTCAAATTTCTTCTTAAGGTTGGTTTTCACATGGTTTAAAAGTTTTGAGTTACTACTAGTAAGGATAAGTTCATCAACATAAAGGACAAGTATTATGAGTTGGCTTCCTACTTTCTTGGTATAGACATTAGGATTAGAATGGCATCTAGAGAATCCAGTGGCAATAAGAAAGTTTTCCATTTTGGCATACTAGGCTTGGGGAGCTTGCTTGAGACCATAAAGAGATTTCTTGAGGTGAAAAACAAGGCTAGAGACATTCTGGACATAGCCCAGAGGTTGTTCCATGTAGATTTCTTCTTGAAAATCTCCGTGCAAGAAGGCGTATTTAACATCCATCTGATGGAACTCCCATTTATGTGAGGCAAGAAGGGAAAGAAAAAGGTGGATGGAATTCATTTTTGCTACAGGGGAAAAGGTTTCATTATAGTCAATTCCTTCAACTTGGGAAAATCCTTTGGCAACTAACCGAGCCTTGTGTCTTTCAACACTTCCATCTGATGCATACTTAGTTCTGTAGACCAATTTTCATCTAACAAGTTTTATTCCTTTTGGAAGAGGTACATGATCCGAAGTATCATTTGTCATTAAAGAATGATACTCTTCATTCATTGTTGTATCCCAATCTGGATGAACCGAAGCTTTTGCAAATGTCTCTGGATCATGAGTTTCTGAAACTTGAGCCAAAAGAGAAGAGGCTCTCTGGAACTATGAACGTGTCGGATACTGATATGAAGGATCACTAACAATATCACCAATTGCTTCTTCTGTTGAACGGACCCATCTAGGAAGCGGTGGAGCTGGTGTTGGTTCAGGTTCAAAGGACTCATCTAGAGGAGAGTGAGAATACGGAGGTGGATTTTCATCCTCACTGTCATCATCTGAAGAAGAAACCAAATCATAAGAAGGCATGAACATCGATGATGGCTCACAGACTGAAGAAGGAACAACCATCAAATTAGGCTCATAGGCCAAAGAAGGCACAAATGTCAAATTAGGCTTGCAGGCCAAGAGATTTTCATCAAATTTAACATCTATTCTAATAATAATTTCATTACAATGTGATTGAAGAAGTCTGTAACCTTTGACATCTTCAGAATAACCAACAAAGATACACTTCTCACTTTTAGGCTGCAATTATTTCCTTTTCTCATCAGGAATGTGAGCCCATGCTACACTACCAAATACACGGAAGTGACTTACATCTGGTTTAATTTTAGTCCAAGCTTCTTCCGGTGTTATATTTTTAAGATCCTTTCTGGGAGTGAAATTTAATATGTAATTTTCAAAGTTGATTCCTTCCGAACAATACTTTAGACTTAATCCCTTAGATTGGATCATACAATTATCCATTTCTTTTAATGTGCAGTTATTTCTCTCAGCAACACCATTTTGTTGTGGTGTATATGGAATAGTGTGTTGCATTTGGATTCCCTGTGTAGTGCAGTAACTTGTAAAATTATTGTTCACATATTCGCCTCCATTATCTATTCTTAACCTTTGAATTTGATGTTCAGATTGCTTTTCTACAAGGGCCTTGTAGGCCAAAAAATTATCAAAAAATTCTCTCTTAAGTTTTAAGAAGTAAACCCAAGTACGTCTGGAAAAGTCATCAATGAAAGTTGAGAAATACTTGCACCTAGAAAAAGAAGGAGAAGAAAGTGGACCACACAAATCACTATGAACAAGCTACAAAGGACCTGAGGCGTGCCAAGAGGCACATTTGTCAAAACTGTTCCGATGATGTTTGTCGATCACACAACCGGCACAAAAACCATCTCTGCATGAAACAAGAGTAAGACTAATCACCATCTGTTGATTACATAGTTGCTTCAATGAGCGATAGTTTAGATGACCAAACTGCTCATGCCAAAGTTTTCTCAAGTAATCTCTATGAGCAACAAAAGATGATGAAAAAGATGATGACCCAAAGTTGTCAAATTTGTACAACCTTGTAATATCATCAACAATTCCAGTTGCAAGAACATGCTTAGGATCTTTTAGATCCTTGATTACAACTTGGTATATTGAATGAGTGATTTGATACACTGATAGAAGGTTACAAGAAAGACTTGGAACACATAATACATCATTGAAATGACCATTTTCTACTTGAACTGTTCTAGATCCTTCAACACTAAGAGATCTATCATCACCAACAAATATTTTCTTGGTGTTACATTCATTTAGAGTAGAAAATATGGCTCTATCCTTAGCCATATGATAGGATGCTCCAGAATCAATAAGCCACTCATCAGAAGTAGAAGTAGAAGTAGAATTTGTATTGAAGGAGAAACCAGAAGAAGAAAGTGCATGTCCATGAGAATAAGAAGAAGAAGTAGAATCAATATTGATGGTGTGCTTCTTCATCGCTGCTTCTAAAGCTGCCATCTTCTTGAAACATTTGGACTCATCATGACCATCTTTATCACAAAAGTTGCAATGTCTGTTAGTATTCTTATTTTTATATTTTTCTCCTTTGTCTCCATTAGGAGAAAAAACTGTCTGGGTGGGTTTGGGACCCTTATATTTCTTGTTGTTTTGGCAAGGATGTTGCTTCTTGGAATTCTTGGGTTTATGTTTTTTATGGACAACTAAGGATTTGTTGGAGGTACCTTCAGTGTTGATCACTCCAAGTTGTACTAGCTTATCTTTCTCTCTAATCAAAGAATCACAAAAGTTCTCAAGAGTGGATTTTTGATAAGCTGCCCATACAGCCTCTTGTATGGCATAAAAGGTAGATAAAAACACAGAATATGCACCACCTAGCTTAGAAAGAATAATATAGATGCAACATAAATAGATAGCCTTCAATGCAAGAAAAATCACTTGGACTCAAAGTTAGTACTTGATTTTCTAACTATTGTGCTCGAATAATATTGTGTTTACCAAACACAGATTCAATATTTTCCCAAGCTTCTTTGGGTTTATCAATTGATTGAAGGTGGAACCTTAAATTAGAAGAGATGGAAATTCTGATTAATCCACATGCTTCGTCATTCCTATTATCCCATTTTGTTTTCTTATCAGCATCAGTGGGTGTTGTTTCCTTTCCCAAGGTAATCTGGTATAAGCCTTTACTTCTTAATAAATCCTCCATATGGGATTTCCATTGGAAGTAGTTGGTGCTGGTAAGTAAGAGATTAATTGTAGAAGCCATATTAAATATGCAGATAATACTGATTTAAAAAATGAAACTGATGATCTGAATGGAAAGAGCTCTAAAAGTTATGCGGTTTTAAAAAAGGGGGCACTAAAAACGAACTTTGGATGTGCGAGTTATGCCCTTTTTACCAAAGGCATAAACGATAACCAAAGGACCGCGTGGTAGTGTAAGTTGCTTTATGAAGTGACCCACTTTTATAAAGAGAAGTGGGGCTCAATTTTACAAATAAAAGCTACATGAAAAATAAATAACTCTAAAATAAAATATTAAAGCTACTTATAGTGGTTCACTTTTATACTTGAAGTGAAATACACTTTACAATTTTAGCATGAACTTTTTCAAAAAATGTAACAAAAGAGAGACTTGAACTCAAGACCTCTTACTTAATAAGACAAATTTTAACCAAATGGTCTAGCAAAACATATTGTAATATTCAAAAGGAGGATTTTTGTTGTTGTTGTTGTTGTTGTTGGAGAGCATGCTAAAAAAAAACTATTTTCACAGAAGAAAAAAAATTCGCTTCTCGATGACAACAAGGGTTAGATATCGGTTAGCTTACCCATAAGATGCACCTTTTCCTATCTGTTTTTGATTTGCCGAGATCACACAGGGCGTGGGGAAAAGAGCATACATATATCTAAAAGAGTAGCAACCCAGAAATAAAAAATACAAAACCGAAATAAAGCCAAAATACTTCTCTGCAAAATATTTTAAAAATGTGTATTCAAACGTTATACCTCTGGATCTGACTGTAATGGTCGTATCTTGGGCAAACATAAACCTTTTCGAGTGAAATGAAAAGCGTTCCTGAATGAAACGAGTGCTCCAGACATAATGGAATAGTCTTCTCATCCCAGTAATGTACAAAAATGATAGAAAATGGAGATGAGGAAACTTGGCTTCATGATCTCCATCTACAACAGGAGCAAGTCTTCAAACATGCTATGATACCATGTTCAACAACACATGTATTCCAACAGAGGAAGAACACCTTCAATAACCACTCACATAACCAAATAAAAGATCAACACACTGATGTTTTCACGTGGTAAAAACCCTACGGGGAAACATCCATGACCCCAACCAACGCGGCCACTTGGAGCAGTTTATTAATGCAAAGAAAAATATTACAGAGAGATTTTACAAGACATTTTCTCACAATCAATCATCAGAAAATGACCCTCCATGCTCTTTAAATATAGATCATGGACCAATCGGGTGTTAAGACATGGATCAATAGCCATTAAGATAGAGGAGAGTATGAACTGTCAGATCACTCTATGTCGAGAACATATCGTGACCGTCGAATTTCCTAACTACAAATGCATACAAATGCATACTAAAGAAACACACTAGAAAAAACACTTTTACCTAACGACACAATAGACCAAGTAGATCTTAACTAACTCCTAAGTGTCTAAATATCCTAAAAATACCTTCATAAATATTTACACATCAAATTCAGGCTTGAAAAATTGATCCTAAATCCTCATAGATAAAAACTACCTCATGTGTGAGCTCAATATTAACAAACTAAAAGAAGTATTGGCAAGCGATTAAAAACAACTTTAAATGAGTGTTGGTGGAATCCCTTGATTTCTCCGCTCCTCCACCGCCACAATGATAAACCAACAAGAAATACTCCACCTGCGCTTGTGCCGATGCAATGGCTTGTGTTGTTTCACACCTGGATTCGAGCGATAGACCAGCTTGAGCCATTCCGCATCCAACCGAGATGCATCGCCGACCTCCATTCGCTTCCCTTCGGCAATTTCAAGCACTCTTTAACTCTATTTTCAAATTCCTTTTCATCTTTCCCTCACGTTACTTGTTCGTTATTGGTCTCTCGCCCATATTTAGCCTTGGACAAAATTTACCACCTGATTAGGGTTGCATTCCCCAAAAAACCCAACTCCCTGACAATGCCTCATGGTGCGGCAGGGTCTCGGCTCGATGAGGTTGTCACCCTCTTAGGCACCCCCTTCTAGGGGACTTGGGCCCGATCCACCGCTAAGGACGCTTATACAGACTACAATTCAGGAGGTGTCACCCAATTTTCATGGTGGGCTCTTTCCGGTTTGCTCGCCATTACTAGGGGAAACCTTGTAAGTTTATTTTCCTCCACTTAATTATATGCTTAAACTCAGCGGGTGTTCTAGCCTAATCTGGGGTCACATGTTGGAGCCAAATCCCTCCACCAAGATGGAAATTTGATGGGAAAAACAAGTTCCCAAAATGTTGCACACACCCTACATCAACCAACGCCGACTCGCCCAAACAAGGGGACAATATCACCGCTCGTGACACAAGACACTGAAAGTGGCATGTATTTCATCTGACCGCACCACGTTGGGAACGGACGACCATCTCCACCTTCAGTTAGTCACTTCCTAGGTGGTGAGTAACCTAATTTAGCAAGGAGGTAGTTTGGGTTAAGGTTATCTCAAATATGGTTAAGGTTGTGCTTGGATAAATAGAGTAGCATAAAGTATTTTATGTAGCAATACTTTGTGAATGTACTAGTTGGTCATTTTTATGATCAATGTCACTCCCTACTCAAAGGACCCCCAATGGTGTTTTTTTATGTAAATAGGTCTTACTCCATAGGCCCTAGAACCCCTTGAGAGGCCCCATTAAAGAAACCCCACGAAACATATTCATCCAAATTTATAGGAAGAACAACCCTATCTTTCTTTTTCTTGGGGATAAAAAAGAATGAATTGTATGCACTCTCAATCTTGTAAAACAATTGAAGAGTATAGACCATGTATTTAAAACTATAGCCATTTCATGCCACCCACATGGCCCATAGCACATATTTAAAACTATGTGAGTCATTTGGTTGTTGCCCAAATTCCTGTGAGAAGTGACAAGCTGAAGAGGTGGAAAATAGTTTCTTCATTCTCCTTGCACAAAGGATAGATGCGTAGACCTTGTCAACTATTGTTTTGTATGTTATCCCATATTCGGAAATTCATCACTTAATAGTTGCAACTTATTAAGTGATGAATTTCCAAATATGTGAAATTCCAAGATCATGGATTTCCAAACTATCGATCCACACTTGAACTCTTTGATGGGTCTCAAATCCAGTTTTCCACTGAGCGTTGGGGCATATATGTTGATAAAAAACTACTAACAATTTCGTATGCAACTACATGAAAATATGCAACAAATGCAACTATATGCAACTTTATGCAAAAATGAAACTTATGCAACTATATGCAACTATATGCAACTTATGCAACTATGCAACTATATGCAACTTTATGCAACATATGCAACTTATGCAACTATATTGCAACTATATGCAACTATATTGCAACAATTTTGTATGCAACTATATGCAACATGCAACTTATGCAACTTTATGGAACTTATGCAACTTTATGCAACTTATGAAACTATGCAACTTATGCAACTATGCAACTATATGACAATTTCATATGCAACTATATGCAACTATGCAACTATATGCAACTTTATGCAAAAATGCAACTTATGCAACTATATGCAGCTTTATGCAACTATATTGCAACTATATGCAACTATGCAACTATATGCAACTTTATGCAACAATTCAACTTATGCAACTATATGCAACTGTGTTGGTACCACAAATGTATATTGGCACGATAACTTATCTTCTTGTTTTAACGAGTGTAGGTACCACCAAATAGGTATATGTCGGATCTATATTCATCGATTGATGATCAAGATATACTAAGAGAGGTTGAAAGTGAGACGTGTTGTACTAGATCTACCGGTTCTAGATCAACTAGATTTGAAAAGGTAAGGAAAAGATTTTGTATACGGATGCAATTTTTTATTGCCAACGGAGGGTCATTTAATTATGATGTTGAGAGCATAGGTGACATTGAGTTTCCCTTGAGGTATAAACATATAGTGCAATGATGGGAACCTAAGGAGCTACCTGAAGTGGACACAAATTTCTTCATAAGTGGGAGGATGTATCGCATTGCTCCTTCGTCCTTACATGGATTGGGGTTATTTTCCATGGATGGAATAAAGGTCGGCTATGACACTGTAACTGAATTGATGGAGTATGTTAGACCATTATACAAATACAATCACTGGTTGATGTTGGTCCGATATACGCGAAGTATGCGAAGATATGGAATTGCCACAAATTATATACAACTAGTAGATAACAATCAAAATAAAGGGGCAACTATGTATATTGATGGAAGGCCAAAAGCTACTGGAAACATTGCGGGATTTATAAATAATACATGACCAGTGGAAACAACTAAGAAACCGAATTTCATATTTGAGGGACACGAAGGAAATCGCATATTTGTATGTGCAACAAAAACAATAGTTCCAGGTGGAGAGTTGTTGATTGATAACAACTTAAATCGAATAGATGGAGGGGGTGCGGCTATGGGGGTAAATATCTTACATACCATTCAACTCAACCTTTGATCAATCATTGTTACAATTTATCGCTGCAATATTTCAATTTGTTACTGCATATATTTCATTTTTCATTATTTATTTTCTGATATTACTACAATATTTCATTTTTTTAATGTTACAATTACTTTCATAACTCTTGTTGATTAATTTATTGTGTCAACATCTATCGAGGGTGACCGTGAGCTATCACAAGCTACATCAATCTAGGGTGACCATAGAAAGGCACCCACTGTTCCTTAGCATGTAAATGTTAAATACAGTAACAACTTATGACTACAATAACTAAATTTCAGAAATTTCATTATTTTTTTTTCTGATATTACTACAATATTGCACTTTTTTAATGTTACAGGTGAATTTCATAACTTTTGTTGATTGATTTATTTTGTCAACTTTTGTCCAGGGTGACCGTGGAATAAAATCACCCGCTACCTCTATCCAGGGTGATGGTGGAAAGGCACCCGTTGTGCCTCAACAGGTAAATGTTAAATACAATAACAACTTATGACTACAACAACTAAATTTATGAAATTTCATTTTTTTTTTTTTGATATTACTGTAATATTTAATATTTTTAATGTTACAAGTGAATTTCATAACTTTTGTTAATTGACTTATTGTGTCAACATCTGTCCAGGGTGACCGTGGTAGGAAATCACCTGCTACATCTGTCCAGGGTGACCATGGAAAGGCACCCGTTGTGCCTCACCAAGTAAATGTTAAATACAATAACAACTTATGGCTACAACAACTAAATTTCTGAAATTTCATTATTTTTTTTCTGATATTACTCCAATATTTCATTTTTTAAATGTTACAGGTGAATTTCATAACTTTTGTTGATTGATTTATTGTGCCAACTTTTGTCCAGGGTGACCGTGTCCGAAAATCACCCGCTACATCTGTCCAGGCTGACCATGAAAAGGCACCCACTGTGCCTCAAAAGGTAAATGTTAAATGCGGTAATAACTTATGACTACAATAACTAAATTTCTCAAATGTTAAAGTTCATCTCATTAATTGTATTCATCAATGTATTATGGCATGGTCAACGTGGGAAGGCTCCCACTGAGGATATTGATGAGGATGAAATATTTTATTCCATTGACCCAATGACAACTGTAACGAAGTCCTTGAAGAAGGATAACATAGAATATCTAGGTTTGCTTAGAAAAATACCCCTGACACAGGAGGACAGGGAAAGAATTGTAGAGCTACAAAATACAATAACTAATTTTGGGGTAAGTGGAATCTTCACATAGTTTTATCAACTATGACAATTTCATATCCGTTTTTTTGTTTTATATTTTCTATATGATATGATAAAGTAAATTTTTCCATTTGTAGGGATTTTTAAACCTCGTGTGTTGGGAACTTGTCAATCCTACAAATGCTATAGGTAGCAGTGATGGTCCAATGGAAAACAATGTCGACATAGCAAAGTGAAAGTGAGGATTTTTTAGCCTCTTGAGGTTCCCCTCGAATCCATTGATGAGCACAATGATTTTGACCGGCATGACACATCGGAGCATGATGAGCCAGAGCTTGGGACTCCACATGACTCCGGAGAGGAACGTATTGTAGATGGAGAGGAAATTATTCTACATGGATCAGAACGAATTAAAAGCACCAGATCACTATATGTCACATTTCTGGTGGATAACGCATCTATTCCAATCAAGTTTCAGAAGATTGCAGGTAATTTTTAATTAACTGATTCAATTTTTTCATGAAATTGAAATGGACATTTGTTGAGATTATTATAAATTAATGGATAACACGTTACTATAGGAAACAATGTTTTCTATAGAAACTTGAATGACAAATCATTGGAGATGTTTGGCCCCACCATTTGCACATGGTGGAATGGCCAAGACAACAAACATAAAGATGATTTAATAGACCACGTGGTAAACTTGTTCGGCAACACTTTCAACAAGAAAGTGGTTACAAAGTTAGCCGATGAGAATTTAAAATATCCCAGGGCCCAGTATAGGGAGAAATTGCAATTAGACCTCAAGCATGAGCGCCCTCCCATGGTTATGGAGAAAGATTGGAAGGCCCTAATAGAGGATGCAAAGGATAACTTGTTTAAAAAACAAGGAAGACATCCATGAGCTCATCAAGCAAGGTACAACACATGTCATATTATCAGTGAAATATGATCATTTATTTTTTTCTTTCCTGTTTTAAGTAACAATTTCGATATCTATTTTTTTTCAAAAATTCTATAAGTAGGCTACCAGACACCTCCAAAGCAACCAAGGCCAGAGTGGAAAAATAAGGGCAGCATAAACTAGGCCAGGGTGGCTATGGAAAACTAAAATCCTGAATCATAAGATTTAAATGTTTAACTGTAGTTAATATTTATTTAACAGTAGCGAACAAATATATGTTTTTGTTATTGGTATTTTTAATGGTGTTATGCATTGCAGTTAAATATGTTCGAAATTGTTGCCACTGATGAGGACCTAAAGCTTGGTTACAAGCATGGTTTTAAAAGTGTGATTGAATATAGAAAATTCTTGGGCCAAACTCCTATCTCCCCAGCCATGCAGGTAAATAAAATGAATAAGGAAACCATAGTAGCATGCTTGTAAAATCTATTCATATTTTATTATATCACCCTTAACTAAGTATTTATGTTTGTTTTCAAGCAACAATGCTACCGTAATAGTGAATCTAGCGGTATTCAGCAGACACCACATCATACAAGGGTACACATGTCCAATGATAGAGGAGAGTAGAGTACCCATTCCGGTATGTATGCTTCAGAATTAGAAATATTTACTGTGATTGTAGATATTTATTTCCTCACTTATACTTATATAGTATCTTCTCAAAATTGAAGAGCATGTAGCTCAAGAGGGTGAACTGCGAGAGGAACCAAGTGGACAAGAAATTAATGCACCAACTGTCACAGCTACACAGACAGGTAAAGAGCAATAGTGTAATGTTAATCAAAATAATGAATTATTTATTTCAAGTATATTTTAACCATTTGAGAAATTAACGAAAGAATGAGGAAAGAAGAGGATTATATCAGTCAAATACACATAGGCAGATCTGAAAACAGTAAAGAACAACAAACCATAAGAACGCAGGTTGATAACGGAGTTCGACACAAGGTTTGCCTACGTCTCCGGGCCTT
>WSFP011446957.1:0-20061 GCA_009831015.1 Picea engelmannii | reverse complement strand
TAGGGATGTCCAAAAGAGTGTACAAGGATATGGTAAAATAAATTAACATAATTGCATCATAGGAGGATGCATCCCAAAAACAACGTGCATCATAGGTATGTGATCATTCATTTATTCTTTTGTGTACATTGAATTATTTATCATATTAAATACCAATTTTCAATTGTTTTGTTGCAGAAAAGAAAAGAAAATGGAACTCAATCAACACATAAGACAGGATGGCAAGGAAAAAAAGGGTTGATCTCAAAGTTTGTGAATACTTACGTTTTCAACGTTACTTAAGTTTTCATCTTTATATTTGAATAATTAATTTACATTAATCCATGGATGTCTACTAATAGGTGCTAACATACAAAGAAGAGACAATCGAACAATTGATCAAAATTGGGTTAACTAAGGGTTGTGATTAGATGTTGAAGTATGAAGGTTTAATTGAACAATTTGTAAGCATCTATGTTGTTTAACTTCCCTTGTTTTATAATTAATGGAATAATAGGAAACCTTTATATTAATCATATTGACCATACTTTGTCATGGCGTATTAAACATGTAGGAAACAAAGTATGGAGAGGATCCAACATAAAATATTTTGATAACCGGCATGAGACAAGGCTTCGAAATGATGCATGTATGGTCTATGAAACGATCCATGTATGGTCTATGAATCAACCGTTGCTATGGTGCTCTTTTTTATTTACGCAATCATGTATATTATACTATATTATAAAATTATATTTGCTTATTACACTTTATTTCTATGTTTGTAGATGGAACATGAGAAGTCAAATCATCAATAGGAAGTTAAGGAAGAAAACATCCATTTAGATAACGAAAGTACAATATTGCCTACAAATGATCAAGAAATGAGGCATGCACACATCTCAAGCAATGAAAATAGTTTAAGTGATGAATGAAAATCAATATAATTGAATGTTATTGCAACTTGTATGTTTTGTAATATCTGTTTGTAAAAATCCGGGATATTTTTGCTTAATGTAGTGGACATAATGTATCAATTGTATGAGGGCATGTTACCAATAACTCTAACAATTTTATATTGGTTCCATTTTCATTATTGTGAACCTTCATATTGTCCCATTTTGTATGATCATGGGTCTCTTATTCATATATAATAAAATGGGTTTGTTATTTTATTGCAATGTCAAATGTTGTAAATTGTTGCGTTGTTGGTTAATTAAAATGTGAATAATTTATATTGTTGCAAATAACTAATTAACTAATATGTGAATGATTTACATTGTTGCAAATAATAGAGGTGTAATCTATTGGATAAGGCATTAAAGTTTTCATTATATCAAAATTCAATAACAAAAATATAAAAATGAATATGATTATAAAAAATATTTTCTATAAAATAATTGATTAAAATATATACATATCGGTGAATTATTATGAACTCACAAAATGGTGCCTGAAATAATATATGAATTGGTTCTTTTTAATGGATTATAAACATCAATGCATATTAAGAAAACTAAAGAACTAGTACATATTAATTATATGGAAGCACCAATGCACAAAATGTGCAATAATATATATCGTTTTCAAATTTTACGAAGTGCATGTGATAAATATGTATCGGATATTTAAATATAATAATAGAACTGATACTTTATGTAATGCCCCCCAGCCCAACTGAGGGACATTACAGTGTTGAATACTCAATCAAAATGAAATTTATGCGAACTAATTTAATTCTTTTACAACTAACTGATTTCCTAAAGCTTCCAACTATGAATTAAAACATATTTAGATACTCTTTGATACCATTACACTAATGCATATACAACATCCTAAAATAGACATGAATGCAGCTAATAAACTTCATTACAACAACATATAAAAAAAAAATCTCATACTCAGAGCTCATGCACAACAATTAAAACTCATAATACAACATAAACAAGATAAAACATTTATCTTTTAATAGTAGTTGTCGAACCAACTGCTTGGGATAAACATTCCATCCAACCATAGACTGGTTGTTCCAATCCTCAATAACCAGTCACCCCCGAGTTGAGGCTAGTAATCCACAAAAGAGGGTGGTCTCTCATAGTCCACTAATAGCTCATAAAACTCACAACCCATTGATATCTTCCTACAAGTATATGATTTTCCACCAGCTCTCTTCCTATTGACCTTACCAACTCAAGGACTGTACCACTTCAATGATCTCGGTCCCTCGTGTGTCCCATTCATTTATTAGGGTCTCTCTAGCATAGTTAGCTAGGAATAACTTAGTTGGAAACTTTTTAGGCCTGGGTATGGATTAAGAAATAAAGCGAAGAAAAAAGAAAATAAAAGACAAAGTACGAACAACACAGAACACACATTGAATGAGATTGGGTGGAAGTGGTTAAAGAAGAAAAAAAGGAGTGAATCAAGGGAAATTTGGTCGTTGAATGAGAAGATTGAGGAGAACGGATCAGTAAGGAAGATGGATCGTAAACAACTCAGCAACTGGAAAAATCCACCAATGGATGCTTTGGAGCACCTCGCGGGAAAGAAGGAAAGACAGGTTGGAGAAGCCCAAAAAACGTGGGTCAAAGTGGAGCTAGGGTTTTAGAAACCTAGGGTTTTGGATATACGGTTTTGATACCTAGACTTTGTCATATAATGAATAAACAAATGTCTAGAGGACCTGGGATCGGTTCGTTCAGAGTTGGTGCTAAGTTGGTTGGGAGTTAATTGTTATTGTGTGAGTGCATGATGATTCCTGTGTGAGAGAGAAGTGTTGTGTGTGAGATCCTTCTGTATTGTAAGATCTTGAGCTGGGAGCGAAGATCAACCCTATAGCTAGGTGCGCAGGGAGGGGAGAGAGAGAAAGAGAAAGAGATCTACAAGCTAAGAGCATAGATAGAACTGTATGTTTTCACATAATATATCACGAAACATAGTTCTTTGGACGTAGCTCTAGGGAGAGGGTGAACCACGTATATATTGTTGTTCTGTGGGATTGGTGTTGTGTTATTTTACCTTCTGTTATTCTGTTATTGCATCATTATGTTAGATCTGAGATATAACTTGCACAGTAGGCTTCAGAGAGGTAAAGAATAACTAGATTGATGTGCGTCAGTGTTTTGGATCCACTTTGTATTTCCTCTGGTTGTAGACACTTGTATCCTGCAACCCCCTATTGCTACTTCGGGTGATACTGCACCTAGTTTGCAGGTGTTGCCGAAAGGGACAGTAGTTAGGGCTTGTTGGTGCGTTGAACCTTGGGTCTGCCCCTGTCCTGACAAATGGTTCTGTTGCCGAGACCAAGATCTTTTTGAGGAAATGTCAAGGTGGTTTCCATCGATGACAGAGATTCAAAAGATGATAGAAGAACAAGAAAAGGACTTTGCTAAGGCTCAGAATAAGAACCCTAATCTTAGCACAAAATATTTGTTGGGAAAGTATATCTTTACCGATATACATGAGATTTTTATTGAAGGAATTCATAAGGAGCTATATGAGTGGTTAGCCAAATTAGAAGATACCTAGTTTGAGATCAGATTTAGACCACCTGTGGTTTGGACATTGGCGTTGATCAAGAAGGTCAAGAGAGATGATAATGTCATGTCAAGAGAAGTAGATCATTGTTTTGATAGCACCATTGGAGGGTACATTACCAAGTTTTCTATTGACATAATAGAGTCATATAGCCAAGCAGAGAGATGTTTCTTTAAGGGACCTAGAGGAAAATTTTTACACTTCTTGAAGTTGAATATCAAGATGCTATTGCATGAGAAGAACATCTTGAAGATATAGTAGTTGGTCAGATAAAAAATATAATGTTTAAGAAATCAGACAATGACAATGACACAGAGGTTGGACACATGTGTAGTGGGAGATCATTTACAGAAGTTCCCCTAGTGAACCTGTTCTAGAAGGGTCACAAGCCACTAGCACATAATGAAGGGTTCTATAGTGGAGAAGAAGAAGAGATGTTGAATGAGGAACATTCATAGTCCACTAGGGAAAAGGAATAAAAGACTGAATAACTTCGATGAGAAGAATCAGAAACTTCAAGAACTGCGTCGACTGCCGAATTAAGTACTATTACTCCTCCTGTCATTTTAGCAGTGTTAAGTAACTAGAGTAGTCACAATTACCAGAGCACTCAGAGCAATGTTACCAAAAATTTAGTACATACTTAGTCAAGAAACCTAGGAAGATCTATGGCAAATGAAATGAGGCTACCTGTCTTTAGAGGAGATGGATCTGAAGATCCTGATCAACACTGGTTTTTATGCGAAGTTGTGTGGAGTATTAAGAATGTTAGGGATGAAGCAGTTAAGAGAGATTAGTTTAGTATTACCTTGAGGGACTGGGCACTGAGCTAGTACATGAAGTTTGTTACTGGAGTTACACAGCCTAAACCACTAAACGAGATCAAGACTGCGTTGAGCGCAAAATTCAAGAAACCTAAGTTGGAGTCGCAGTGAATTACAGAACTGAAAGAAATTAAACAGAAAGTAGCTGAACCTATTTGGGAGTTTGATCAAAGGTTTAAGACCTTGACAGGCCGATTGATTTTTTAGATTCCAGATGAGTAGAACAAGGAATGGTTCATTTCTTCCCTCTTACCACACATCAGAGTTCCTCCGATGCAACAAAAGGCTTCTTCACTGGCTTAGATATTGGAGATCACCATGAAACTAGAATCATCCCCTATGGGAGAATCTAGCTCAGGTAGGAGTCAAATTTTGAGTCAGCTAACTATCTTATATTTACAGGTCGAAGATATAAATAAAGACAAGGGAAAAGATAAAAGAGACGAGATCAGGTGTATCAGATGCAAATAAGAGGGCCATGATAAGGAGAAATGTCCCCTATTTCATAAGTACTTGGCCTCTGGAGCTTTGAGCCTTTTAAAGCAGGTTACTCTACCTTAGTGTGAGGTATGTAGAAATAGGCACTACCCTGGTGAATGCTATTACATAAAAAAATATGTTCAGATACCTACAAACCTCTACTGCACATTCTGTAAATTTGTGGGGCATGATGAGAAGGATTGTAGGTCTTACGATCTCTTGCATGAAAGATCCAGAGACACATATCGAATTCAAGGTGAAGTACAATAGGAAGGAAATGCTACGCAGTTTAACTCTCTAAGAAGAGGAAACTTCAATGCTCGTAGTGGATTCAGAGGAAGAGGACAAGGTGGAGGCATGGGTCAAGGTCGAGGTCAGATCATTTGTTATAACTGTGCACAACTAGGAGACTTGGAAAGGGACTGTTAGAACCCTTGTACCGCTTGCAGTTACTGCAACTCATTTGAACATGTCATAGAATATTGTCCCGCGTTGTTAACCAAACTTTAGGAGAGACGAGGAGGAAACCAGCAAGTACAATTAATCTCAGCAAAACCTCACATAGAGGATCCTAGATTCGTTGTTATCACTAGAGGAGGCGCTATTACAAGTGAAGACAGAGTGACCATAGATAAGACTACAGAAGAATCTAGGGTCAGAAGAGATGTAGAGAAGACACAAAATTTTGATCTGAGGAAATAAAAACAGACGTTTGAAGAAGTAAGAGGAGAATTTGGAGGAGACCAAGCTTCTTCTTCAAAGGCACAACCATAAGTGAGAGAATGTGGAATGCCTTTGGAATTTGATCAGTATGCATCACCTGGAGAAGGAAAAGAGGTAAGCAAGCTTGTTAGTTTCTTGTATACGTTCATTGATTTGATGAAGGATGAAAGAGCCATACAAGAACTACAACACTTGATCCAACAGTATGAACCAGGGAAGGTATATCCCTTACTAAATAGAGTAGTACATCAAGTATCCAGAAAGAGAAGGAAAAATAAGGAACTACACCTTAATGCTCAGATTGGAGATTATGACATAGATTACATGGTCCTCGACTTAGGGTCTAAAGTCAATGTTATGACGAAGCAGACCTGAGCACTGATGGGAAAATATAAGTTGATTTATTCCCCTATCAGTCTTAGGATGGCTAATCAGTAGGAATTAAGCCCCTTTGGAATACTGGAGCATGTCCCTGTGGACATCGACAGGGTAAGAACGTTTGTAGACTTCGAAGTAACTGAGATAGTTGAGGATAGTTGTCCTTATCCTACACTGTTAGGAATTGATTGTGCTTTCAATCATTCTACCATGGTTGACTTAAAGAAAAGAAGAATGACATTTGAAGGTGATGGCCTCAGGGTCATTGCACCTCTGGATCCTGATGAAGGTCGAAGATACAAAAAACCCATCAAAGAAGAAGACCGCACATATGAGCTAGAGAATATATATAAGTTGATACCAAGACAACAATATTACATTAATCCTACAGTAGATGGGAATTTAAGTTGGTGAAGTGAAAATGCATGCTCATCAGATTCAAAAGAAGCACTAGAGAACTGGCAGAAAAAAATGTATGAAGTATATGCGTGGAGGTGTGCTAGATTGACCAGGGAAGTTCATTGGATTGCCACAGAAGTAAGAAATCTGCCCACATTTGATGGCTTAAATCATTTAGAACATTCTTGTCATAATTTGAAGAAATTGTACTAGTACAACAATGAATTTTGACACTGGATGAAGCATTAAAATAAATTCCATCAAGATGGTGGGGAACACATAAGAAGAACATCACAGAGTGGATACAATGTCGCACTTTGATGACAGTGCGCTTTTTAGAACAAACTGACGGGTGTGAAGTGACATACACAGGACAAAGTTTTCCAAAAGACCATGTGTGAAGTTGTGAGGAAACTTGGAGAAGCATTCCTCAAAAGTAGTGGGTGCATACATTAATTAACACTTTGGATACAACACCTATCAATTGGTATCTACAAGCGGAACTGCACCTCACCACTACAGATTGTCAAGGTATGACTCATAATTTTCTAGCCACATTTTTATTTGAAAGTCAGTACCCTACAGTAGATCCAACTTTATAGGTTGTAAGATAGAAATACTTTGAGGAGGAACCTAACCTCCCTTTGGAGAAAGAAGAAGATGAATGGATTGCACCACTTCAGAAACTACAGGGTTGTTACAATATCAATGCTGATGAAGACTATGATCCTAGGAATGTGAACAACATCGAGACAGAAGGACAGAGAGACATAGAAGGACCAGGATTCAAACTACCTTTTATTGGACAACCAATCAAAATCAAGAAAGTTAATATTGGAACAAATCAACCCCCTAAGCTCGCAAATGTTGGAGATTATTGGGATGATGCCACTATTGACAAGATCACCGAATTACTGATGAATATCGAGACTTGTTTCCAACCAAGTTCATTGATATGAAGGGAATTAAAGGGCCCATGGGAGAGATGAACATTCCCTTGAAACCAGATGCAAGGCCAATCAAGAAGAGACCCTACAGATTGAATCCCAAATATAAGTAGAAAGTCAAGATTGAGATAGAAAGAATGTTGGAAGAAGGAATCATAGAACCTATTTAAGAATAATAATGGATTATTCATATGGTGGTTCAAGATAAGAAAACAGGAGAGATCAGAATCTGTGTAGACTTGAGGAAATTGAATGATGCATGTTTACAAGATCCATTCTCTACACCGTTTACTAACGAAGTGTTAGATAATGTGGGAGGATAGGAAGTTTACTCCTTCACAGATGGATTTTCCGGTTATCACCAGATCAGAATTGCCAAGGAAGATCGCCATAAGACAACATTTGCAATAGAATGGGGATCCTACCAGTACAAAATGATTCCTTTTGGATTGAAGAATGCACCAACCATATTTTCTAGGGTGGTGGTCAAAGCATTTAAGGAATTTCTACATAAATTTCTGGAAGCATATTTTGATGATTGGACTGTTTTTAGCTTATTGCAAAATCATATTGAATGTTTAAGATTAATGTTGGATAAGTGTAGGAAATGTCATATTTCCCTGAACCTGAAGAAGTGCATCTTCTTTTCACCCTTTGGAGTGCTTCTAGGCCATATTGTGTGTAAGCAAGGGTTGTTGGTAGATCCGTCCAAGATTGTCATTGTTATTGATCTACCTCCTCCTACTTCAGTAAGACAATTGCACACTGTGTTGGGAAATATTGGATACTACAAAAAGTTAATTAAGGGATATGCACAGATTACAACACCTATGGAGAAGCTATTGAATAAAGATTGTTAGTTTCAATGGATAGAAGAATGCCAGCAGAGCTTCGACACACTGAAATAGAAAATGGTCATTGCGCCTATTCTGGTTTTCCCAGATTGGAGCAAGGAATTTCATGTGCATGTTGATGCCTCATCCATTGCATTAGGAGAAGTGTTAGGACAACCAGGAGCAAGATATTTTGACCACCCGTTAGCCTTTGCTAGCATGAATATTTCAATAGCTGAGATAAATTACACTACCATTGAGAGGGAAGGTTTAGTCATGGTGTATGCACTGCAGAAGTTTCGTCACTACTTGTTAGGAGGGCACTTTAAGATGTTCACTAATAACTCTGCATTGAAATACCTATTCAACAAGTGAGTGTTGAGGGAAAGAATATGCAGATGGCTTCTGTTATTCTAGGAATATGATTTCGAGATTGTGGTCAAGCTAGGGAGAATGAACAAGGGACCTGACCACTTATCCAGGTTAGAACATGGAGAGGAACCTACTAGTTTGGAGGATACACTACCAGATGCATAGTTTTTGGCCATCATAAAGGTTGATGATCACTTTGTCGAGATAGTTCAGTTCCTATCAACAGGAATAACACCTTGCGAATATACAATCATTCAAAAGAAATAGTTGGTAGTTCGTTTTGCATATTTTTAACTCATAGTTGGACAACCATACAATATGGGACCTAATGAGATTTTAATGAGATGTATTATGGAGGAAAAGAGACCACTAATTTTGGTAGAAGCACATGAGGGCATTGGAGGAGGACACTATGCAGGGAAATCAACAATGCAGAAGGTTCTTAGAGCTGGCCTCTGGTGGCTCACTTTACACAAAGACGTTAAGGAATACTACAGAGCCTGCAATCTATGCCAAAGAGTTGGGAAACCTTCCAAAAGATATGAGATGTCTTTATCACCATAGCTAACCTTACAGGCATTTGAGAAATGGGTCATTTATTTTGTGGGACCTATCAACCCACCAGGAAAGCACACAGGAGCCAGATACATCATCACTACAATAGAGTATTTGACAAGATGGGAAGAAGAAAGATAAGTCAAGGAATGAAGTGCAACTACAATTGCATGATTCATATTTGATGATATCATAACCAGGTTTGGATGCTCGAAGATCCTGATTAGTGATCAAGGAACACATTTTATTAATAAGACTATTGAAGCCTTGACTCAGGAATTTGAATTTCACCATCAGAGGAGCACTCCATACCACCCACAGGTGAATGGTACAGTCAAAGCCTTCAATAATATCTTGGAGACAACACTGACAAAGTTTTGCAGTGTAAACAGGGACGATTGGGATGTCTTTATCACCATAGTTAACCTTACCGGCATTTGAGAAATGGGTCATTTATTTTGTGGGACCTATCAACCCACCAGGAAAGCGCACAGGAGCCAGATACATCATCACTACGATAGAGTATTTGAAAAGATGGGAAGAAGAAAGATAAGTCAATGAATGAAATGCAACTACAATTCCATGATTCATATTTGATGATATCATAACCAGGTTTGGATGCTCGAAGATCCTAATTAGTGATCAAGGCACACATTTTATTAATAAGACTATTGAAGCCTTGACTCAGGAATTTGAATTTCACCATTAGAGGAGCACTCCATACCACCCATAGGTGAATGGTACGGTCAAAGCCTTCAATAATATCTTGGAGACAATGCTGACAAAGTTTTACAGTGTAAACAAGGACGATTGGGATTTGAGAGTACCTGCAGTATTATGGGCCCATAGAACCACTTGCAAGAAGCTGACAATGCAAACTCCCTTTAAGTTGGTATATGGTCTAGAAGCAGTCATACATATGGAATACTTGGTTCCTAGTCTAAGAATTGCAGCCTTTACAGATATGGATGGCACTGACGTTGTTCAAGGGAGGCTCACACAGTTGGTTAAATTGGATGAAGACATGTTTATTGCAAGATTTCATCAACAGGTACAGAGGGAATGAGAGAAGGCTTACCATGACAGACACATCAAGAAGAAATCCTTTAAGAAAGGAGATCTGGTATTGGTTTATGACAACAAGTTCATGAAGCATCCAGGGAAGTTCAAGACACGTTGGCTTGGGCCATATGAGGTTGCCTATGTCACGGAAGGAGGAACTACACAGTTGAAGACTTTGAAGGGAGAATGGAAGGAAGTTTTTTTGAATGGGAGCCAGTTGAAATTGTACTATGACAACTAGCTTCCTCGCAACTCTTAATAAAAGTAGAAGGAGAAGGGTCTACGTACCAGATGCAGTTGAAACTGGGTACCAGATATAGAAAAGACATGTTTCACATAGCGGGGAAGAATAGAGCAGGAAGAACAGGTTGCGTTGTGCAGTCTGAAGTCGAAGTAAAACAGAAGAATCAGATCTACAGTGCCTTGGGACAAGTCACAGGTGAGTGTTGGGGGCCTGTTGGGCCTGGGTATGGATTAAGAAAGAAAGAGAATAAAAAGGGAAAGAAAAGACGAAGTATGAACTGTGCAAAAGACACATTGACTGAGATTGGGTCGAAGTGGTTAAATAAGAAGAAAATAAGGAGTGAAGCAAGGGAAATATAGTCGTTGAATGAGAAGATCAAGGAGAACAAATCAGCAAGTAAGATGGATCGTGAACAACTCAATAAGAAAAAAAATCCACCAATGGATGCTTTGGAGCACCTCGCGGGAAAGAAGGAAAGACAGGTCGGTGAAGCCCAGAAAACGTGGGTCAAAGAGGACCTAGGGTTTTATACACCTAGGATTTTGGATCTAGGGTTTTGACACCTAGACTTTGTCATGTAATGTATAAATAAAGGTCTAGAGGACCTAGGATGGGTTCATTCAGAGTTGGTGCTAAGTTGGTTGAGATTTAATTATTATTGTGTGAGTGAGTGATTATTCCTATGTGAGAGAGAAGTATTGTGTGTGAGAGCCTTTTGTATTGTAAGATCTTCAACTGGGTGCGCAGGGAGGGGAGAGAGAGAAAGAGAAAGAGATCTGCAAGCTAAGAGTGTAGATAGAACTGTATGTTTTCACATAATATATCACGAAACGCAGTTCTGTGGACGTATCCCTAGCGAGAGGGTGAACCACATATATCTTGTTGTTCTGTGGGATTGGTGTTGTTTTAGTTTACCTTCTATTATTTTGTTATTGCATCATTTTGTTAGATCTGAGATATAACTTCCGTAGTAGGCTTAAGAGAGGTAAAGAATAAATAGATTGTTGCGTGTCAGTTTTTTGGATCGACTTTGTATTTCCTTTGGTTGTAGACACATGTGTCCTACAACCCCTATTGCTACTTCGGGTGAGACTACATCTTATTCTCAGGTGTTTCCGAAAGGGCCAATAGTTAGGGCTTGTTGGTGCGCTGTTAGAGCTGAACCTTAGGTCTTCCCCTGTCCCAATAGAATTGAAGGATCTTGTTGCTAGGAAAAATTACCAACAACCAATAACAAACACTTGTTGTTACAGTGCAACTCACCCAGGAATTCACTCTTCAGGCCTAAAAACTTGTCTCTTTAGTTTCCATATCCAAATATGATCCATAGGCTCCATCGTGCCCTAGATTACACCCTCCATGGTTGCACCAGCTCCAAGCTCTCTTTTCTACTCCCTCTTGCTCCTCATGCAAAAAAAAATTATTTTCTAAATTTTCTGTCCCAACCCATACAAATCTCCTCTCCTTTGGCTTGATTTATTGACTCACACACTTCCCCAAGTTGAATTTCATGTGCCCAATAACTTTGGGATGTGACTAGTCACACCCACCCTCTTACATGTATTCAATGATTGGATTTGGGAACACTCAATAAAAAATTAGAAGGTTCATATACCAATATCACATTTAGGATAATGGGTTGAATTAATATTCATGGGTAATTCCCCCTTAGACTCCTATTGACCATTATCCTAGACTCTACCCTCTCTTTTGGATTAATTCATCCACCATCTATGTCCATGTCCCCTTAGCAGCTGGAATCACATTTTATTATTGAAACATAGAAATACAATTCGCATATTGCATCACTTGGTCATAGCCACACATTATGTCTACACTAATATTTACTTAAACTAGGGATTATAGTGGGGATGTTACATTCACCCCCCATACAATTATGTGTCATCCTTGGTGAACACTATGTCAATATACATATAAGAAAATTTACATAACAATACTTAGAAAATAAAATTATGCAATTTAACAACTCCAACAACAGTTCCAACCATAATCTCATGTTCCTATCAACTCGCCAAACCAAGGAATGAACCATTCATTTATCAGGGATAACTGAAGTGATGTACCATCCATTTATCAAGGATAACCCAAGAAATGAGGCATTATTTTATCAAGGTACCGAAGCAAATTTTTATAGGACTCTGAGATGTGGTCCCGAAACTATAGCTACTCAAAATGGAGTCTTGCATTCCATTTTATTCAAAATTTCAAAAACATTTCATGTATTATTCCTGCATGTTTTCTTCATTATCCCATGTAGCATATTCAATACTGTAGTAGGTCCATTGAACCTTCACCAACCCTATGGAGTTTTTCCTAAGAACTTTAAATTTGCGGTCCAAGATCAGTATTGGTTCCACTCGAAAATCCCCTTTGTGCTCCACCTGGATCACATTCCAATCAATTATGTGGTTAAGATCAAGCACATATTTATTTAATAATGATACAAGAAATATATGATGCACTCTCATGGATGTAGGAAATTCTTTCATGTATGAAATTTTCCCTACTTTTCTAATATTTCAAAAGGCCCAAAATATCTCGCTGCCAACTTTGGGAAACTTCATAATCTTAGCAAACTTCTCTTTTCCTTCACTTTTAAAAACACAGCTTCACCCACTTTAAAATATTTTAAATTTGTTTTCTTGTCTGCATAACATTTCTGCCTATCATGGGAAGCCTTTAAATTATGCTTAATAGTTTCCATCTGCTCTTTCATTTCCCCTAACAAATATGGCCCACCAATTGCTCTGTCTACTAGGTTATCCCAACTTGCTAGTGTGTTATATTTTTTACTAAGGACCCCACTGAGCCCCTCCTTGCATGAATCAATGCACACAAAAAATCTTCATGTGGATCTGCCATCTTCAATATTGGCACACTTGTCAATATGTGTTTCAGCTACTAAAATCTCTCTTCACACTTGGGTGTCTATTCAAATTTCACTCCCATTTTTTGCAAGGAGGTGTTTTGACTCACGATCTTTAAAAATCATTTTATGAATATTTGGTAATAACTGGAAAGACCCATGAATGATCTAACCCATGTCACATTTCTTGGCACTGAACATCCTGTAATTGCCTCTATCTTTTCGAAATCCACTTCTATCCCTTCTACTGAAATTATATGCCCCAAGTAGTGAATCTTCTTTTGATAAAAATATGCACAACTTAGCACACAATTTATGCTCTCTTAAAATAAAGTATGTGTTTTAGCTACTGAAATCTCTCTTCACACATGGGTGTCCATTCAAATTTCACTCCCATTTTATGCAAGGAGGTGATTTGACTTGCGATCTTTGAAAATCATTTTATGACTATTTGGTAATAACTGGAAAGACCCATGAATGATCTAACCCATGTCACATTTCTTGGCACTGAACATCCTGTAATGGCCTCTATCTTTTCGAAATCCACTTCTATCCCTTCTACTGAAATTATATGCCCCAAGTAGTGAATCTTCTTTTGATAAAATATGCACAGCTTAGCATACAATTTATTCTCTCTTAAAACTTGAAACACCATTCTTAAATGTTTCTCATGTTCCTCTTTTGACTTAGAGTATATGAGTATATCATCTAGGAAAACAATTACAAACTTGTCCAGGTACTTCCTGAAGACTCCATTCATCAAACACATAAACATTTTCGGGGTATTTGATAGTCCAAATGGCACTACCATGAATTCATAATGCCCATATCTTGTCATGAATGTCGTCTTGTTTATTTATTATTCTTTTATCCTTAATTGATGATAACCTGATCTCAAGTCAATCTTAAAAAATATTATTGCACATTTCAATTGATCAAACAAATCATCAATCATTGGAAAAACATATTTCTTCTTTATGGTTACTTTATTCAGCTATCTGAAATCAATACACATCCTTAAGGTTCCATATTTCTTCTTTACAAAAAGAAATGAGGCTCCCCAGGGTGACACACTTGGATGTATGTACGTCGTCCTTAAAAACTCTTCAAGTTGCATCTACAACTCCTTCAATTTTGGTGTACCCATTCTGTATGGTTTCTTGGATAATGAGGCAGCTCCTGGCACACAATCTATAGAGAAATCAATGTCTCTGTTTGGTGGAAATATTGGGATTTCTCTAAAAACAAATTCAAAATCTCTCAAGATTGGATGGTCTTTAATGTTTGTCACTTTACATTTGGCTACCTCTTTCATATGGGTCGCAAAAATATGACACCCCTTCCTGAAACTCTTCTTCAATTGCATAGTTGAAATTTCTCTAAAACCTACAGCTCTTGGAATGCCTTGAATATTTCCTTTTTTCCCTTCTTCATCAAGATATATAATTGTCTTGTTGTAACAATCTAGGACAACGTGGTGTTTTTCCAACCAATCTATGTCAATTAGACCATCATATGAACCCAATGGTATGGTGTTTACATCTACCTTTATGTTGATTCCATTCATGTCTATCAAACAATATTTAACAAACTCATTGATCTTTCTCTTAGCTCATATGGCTAACTACACTAACCAATATTTATTATGCTTACTCCTTTACAAGACAAATATTTCAAGAATGCTAGGATTTATGCAACTATTGCTATCTCCAGAATCAATCAAAATTGTTATGGGTTGGTTATCAATCTTGCCTTCCACTTCAATCATGGGGGGTTGATATTCCATTTTTTTGTTGTCCAAGGACACATAAATACTTGGCATGCTTCCTCCCATGTATTTTTTTATTTCAGCCTCTTGAAATTTTTGGACAATCCACATTTTTTCTCCTTTGTGAGGGAAGTCCCTATATAAGTGATTTCCCTCACATCCCCAAAATGGAACAGGTTTTTTCTTTGGCATTTTCCCAAATGAATCTGCAGTATTGTGCTCATTTTGGGATGATTTACCTTGTTGATTTAGTCGGGTGTTGTTCGTGAAAAAGGGTGGCTTAAAAAAAATTCTTCCTTTGATCCTTTTTCCCTTTCATCTTCTAATTCCAATGTTTTTGGAAAATTGGCCTTCCTCTGCTTTGTTCATAAAGATTTCTTTCTCTCATTATGGCTTCCTCCAAAATATTGGGGTTATCATATTGTATCTTGTCACTATAGAAGGATGGTAACCCACTTAGAAACCTTTGGATTTTAACCTTCTCATCCTTGATTAAGTGAACGTACTTCAACAATTCAAAGAACCTCTTCTCATATTCCTCCATTGTCATGGTTCCCAACTTAAGTTCAAATAAATATTTCATATTTATTTTGTAATAATGCCTAGAAAAATATTTCTCCTGGAAATATCCTTTGAAATGCCTCCATGAGATCCTCTTCTCATCAAGGTTCTTGGCTTTCTTGAGTTGATCCCACCACATGGTTTCCTTTCCTTGCAAGTGGAAGGTGGAAATTATAGCTTCTACCTAGGAGGGGTAATCATGCAACTAGAAATATTTCTTCATTTCCAATAGCGAGGCCTCGGTCTCTTATCCTTTTATATTCTCACCATTGAAAGATGGTGGCTTGATCTTCCTGATCTCACCCTGCAAGATGTCTGCATCAGGCCTTCTTCTTTTCCTCTGAAAACGAGACACACTTGGGATGCTCGCTTGTCAGACAGTTGGATTAGGTTGATGAACACTTGGTATGGATTTTTGGCTATCATTGATTTAAACAATTCGAGAGTGATATTGTAGATTGATGTTAACCCTTAGTGATTGATGTCAACCCTTGGAGAAATTTTGGTTGCGAATTCAGGTAGCACAAAGGTTTGGGTAATGGACCCAAGTTTGTTTGATGTATACCAGTATGAGTTTTAATATATTTGAAGGTAATACTATTCTATATGAATAGTACATGTCATGCCATTTCCGATGGTATGTGGAACGTCACATAACTCCTTACAGTTAGAGAGTTATGACCATGTGAAGTTGGAAAACCGAGGTTTGGGTAATGGACCCAAGTTTGTTTGATGGATAATGGTATGAGTTTTGATATATTTGCAGGAAATACTATTCTATATGGATATTACATGTCATGAAATTTAAAGTGGTATGTGGAATGTCACATAACTCCTTACGGTTAGAGAGTTATGGCCATGTGAAGTTGGAGAACCCTCATGAGTCATCTAGAAGCCCCAAAAAGTCAAAGTAGTCAAAGTGTTTGCAAAGAATGAATTATTTAAATAATAAAGTGAAGTGATGAGTGTACTATAAATCAAAGTGGATACAAAATAAATTATTTAAATAATAAATTTAATGGAGAAATTAATAAGTAGACAAGTGGTTAGAAGTGGGTTAACCCTAAAATAAGGAAAGTGGGTTAAGATGGATAAAAGGTAACCCCTTGAGGAAGCTACATGAAAGTATAAATAAGAGGAAATACTCTCTCATTTTAATCAAACTTGAGAATATTGGATACCTACAAGTGACTGAAGTAACCAAAGGATATCTAAGATGAATTTCAGAGGGAAGGTGAAGTAAAGAAGACTGAAATTCAAGGGAGGATAAATTATTTTGATGATGCTTTCTAAGGTATGTTATTTATAGGTCATCTCACCATTTTTGAAATATCTTTTTTTCTAGAATGAGTCAGATCAAGAAATTAGGAGGCCATTGAGGAAACATATCCAAGTATTTGTGGTACAAATTTCATCTTGTGGTCATTGTATTTTTGGAGTTACACTCCATAGAAAATAGGGTTTGTGGCTAGTCCTAAAACTAGTCTAAAACATGTGTTTCTGGTAAAAACGTCATAACTTCTTCATAACATATCCAAATTCAGTAAACCAAAATGTGTTGGTTAGATTACAGTCTGTAGTATTCTATGTACAATTTTCAGATCCATACAACAAATATAATGTGCGAGGCAAGCTCTACAAGTTCTCTCTCTAGAATAATCCAAAATTCAAAAAGGTATGCCATTTTTGCTACAACTCCTTTTATGAGAGGTTCTAAGTAGTGACACCTGGAGGAATTGCATAAAACACATTGAATAACATTGTGTAATATTTTCAGATATTTACTCATTACAAGTACATAGTTATGATTATTTCAAGTTAGCATTGTTGACTAATCCAAAATTAGTCATGTGAGACTAAAGTAAATTTTAATGAAAATTATAGTCTCTTGTTGTTAAACTTAAGGAAGGTTTGTAGGTATGTGATATTATACACCAGGTCTATTGCAGAGTTACAAATCAGATTTGGATGATGAAATTGATGAGGGATTTTGGTTGAGGTACATGTTGGGTACATGGCTGAGACAAGTAGTTGATGATTTGTCACATACTTGAGGTGTATAGTTGATGATGTTGGTACATCTTGATGAGTCATAGTTGATGAGTAGTTGATACATGTTTGGTACATACTTGGTGCATGGTTGGAGGCACTTGTTAGTATTATTGTTGACACATGGTCTATGGATGATGTAGCATACTTGTATTGGTATAATATTAGAAGCACATATTGATCTTGGTGATGATTATGAGTTGTTGTGTTATGCTTGGTTGATGCACATCTTTGAGATTTGTCTTGGTGATTGATCTTGGTGAGTAGATCTGATTTGGTTGATAAGATTGAAGAGACAGGTTGTTGTGATAGGTTTTTTGGACAGGTTGTTGTGACATGTTATTTGTATAGGTTTGGTGCATTGTTGATGCACTTGTTCATGGTACATGTTGAGGTATAGGTTGGTGCATGGTTGATGCACTTATTTATTGTACAGGTTGATTACAAGTTGTTTGGTACAGGTTGGTTCATGGTTGATGTACTTTTTTATGGTACATGTTGATTACAGGTTGAGGTATAGGTTGATGCATGGTTGATGCATGGTTCAAGTTATTGGTACAGGTTGTTTGGTGTAGGTTGATTGGTATAGGTTTACAACAATATATCTCATAGTGATAGTGTGATAGTGGTTCCATCATTCTACTTATACATCAGGGCGGTTGGAAGGGGAAAGTATAGTTGGTTGTATCCACCTCCAGTTGTAGCCGGAGAACATAGGGGATCGTAGCCTCCTTCTAGTTGTAGCCAGAGAATTGGGGATTTGGATATTCCCTCAAGTTGTAGCCTAAGAAATTAGGGGTTGGAGCCTCCTTCCAGTTGCAACTGGAAAAAAAAGGAAGTTGGTGCTTCCAATGAATGCAATTCTTAAAGACATGTAAGAAAAAACATTCTGTAGTTTTCTCTCACTTTGGGATACCACGTAAAAACTCTGGTGTACTGATTATGTGTATGATTGCTCATTTTTTCATTGTTTATTTACTCTGCAACTATTGAATGATAATGATACATTGATATAACACTTTCATATTGTGGTTAAAAAGGATTGAATTTCTCTATTACTGATTCACCCCCCCTCTCAATAATCCAACAATTGGAATTTGAGTAGGTTCCTTTAGGAAATAGTTTAACCACTAGAAGGAGATCATGGATTATTCTGCAAATGGAGTACTATTGTTTAATGGTCATAATGGTCTAAAGTATGAGATGTGGAGCATAAGGATGAAAGTATTTTTACAAGCATAGTGGAATTATATTTGGCTATAATTTGTTACAGGATATGATAGTTCAAAAAGGGAAAAGACTGCAACCAAGAAGGAATTGAAGAAGAATAAAAAAATAGCAATGGATTTCACTTGGGAAGGATTACCTAATCCGGTAAGAGAAAAGGTTGGTAAATTTTCATCAGCCAAAGAACTTTGGGATAAGTTACATGACATATATTCTTCACCCATCACATATTCAGAAAATGCCAAAGAAGATGCAGGTACAGATCAAGAATAAATATGTTCACAATGTCAAACAAATTCTGAAGATGAAGAGTACATAATCAACATAGGTATGTTGTTTTTCTTTAATTGTGAAAAACGTGGACATCTTGAAATAGAATGTCATGAAGGAAATGAGACAGAAAAACAAATTGAAAAAGAAGACAATTATGAGGCTGAATTGATTAGTGCTTTAGATGAACTAAGAGAAGAAAACAAGTCACTCAAGAAATAATTGATTAAACAAAAGGAAAGTGTTTACATTTTTGAAGAATCCCAACATGTCATCGAGAACTTAAGAACTCAGCTAGAAGAACCTAGAAAGATTGAAGAAAATCTTGAATATCAAAAGAAGTGTTTGGAATCCAATATAGCAACACAGAAGGAAGAAGCAGAAATGAGAGAGAAGATATTGATAGATCATATTAAGGAAATAACTAATGACCTAAACCAGCTTGAATCAGAGTTTGGTCAAGAAGAGAAAGTACTTGAAGAAAAAATAATCACATTAAAAATTCAGCTTGAAAAAGCGAAGAGAACAAAAGAAGTCATGAAGTCTCAGATATTAAAGAAATAAGAAGAGGTTGAGAAGCTTGAAGAAGAAGTTGTCACATTGAGAAGTAAAATCGTCAAGATCAAAAAGAACATTGAACAGATAGAAACATCCACATCAGTTATAGAGAATGAAGAGAAGCACTCTAGGTTGCTAGAAAAGAAGAATGAAGAAAATAGAAAGAGTTATGCAGAAGTACTCAAAGGAAGGAATCATGGTCAACCCGAATATAAAAAAACTATTGAAAATACATCTTCAAGAAGACCATATGTGTTCTAGCAACAAAGAAGCTTCAATCATGATCATGATCAGTCAAGACACAAATTCAGAAGGACTACACCACAAAGAAGATCATTCACTCCCAGGTATGCAAATTTATTTTATGGTTATTGTTTTTATTGTACTAATTTTGGACATAAGGTTGCA
>WSFP011446956.1:0-20061 GCA_009831015.1 Picea engelmannii | reverse complement strand
CCACAAAATCCTTCGGGACTTGTTATCGTCATAAAAAGTCTTGGACGCATAAAACTTACCGTAGTCATACCTGAGACCATTGGGGCCCTCGACAGATCCATTATCGGGGACGTATCTATCCAACTCAGGCAGGTAATGGCCCACTGTATAGTAGTCAACTTTGTTATCGTCCAAACTGTTCTTGAGAACGTGCTTCACAGAGGGACCCGTGGTTGAGGTGTCAAGGCCATGGCTGCCATAGAGGGACACCGGGTAGAAGTCCGGGCACTCCCACATTCCAGTATGCCTCGCCGAATGCAGCGGATGTTTGGCTTTCACCCACGTAACGAAATCTTTGCTTCTGAACATCAGTGCCATTCCCACTTTATGATTATCCCTTTTGCTGCCAACCAGGACTCGCCATCTTTGGTTTGATCCCAAGCATGCCGTCGTTGGATCCCTGAAAGAACTGGCGTTGATGCCAGTAGGCACCATGATGGGATTCTGCGGGACCTTCTTCCACTCCCGTAGCAAAGGATCCGATGGGTTCTTGGGAACAGCCACGGGTTGAACTTGTTGCGAGACATTGTTGGATCCTGTGTATAAGATCACGGGAGCGCCCCCTTTGTGTAGGAAAGTGGCAGATCCAGACAAGGCACCATTGGCATTATACCATTCATCAGGGTATATAGCTGCACTGGCCATGTGTACGCAATTTATCAGATCTCTGGAAACTGCATGCCCCCACATGATGCGTCCCCACACAGCCGACTTGGGATTATATTGGTAGAACAGATGATAGTAACCCTTGTAGAACAATGGCGCTGCGATTCAAAATCATTACACATCTCAGAGTGCAAGTCTTTATTTCTCACATAAAATTATTTTCCTGGCATCTAGAGTAGAGTATCAGAAGCACATTAGAGTAGAGTAGCAGAAGCACATTAAGCCTACTCTAATGCACACAATGGCAAAGGACACAGATTTTCATTAGGTAAAACAGTAGGAAGATAGATAAAGATATTGAAATTAATTTCCAATACTAACCATTGGGATCTTGAGAATAATTTGCCGCAACGCAGATCACGCACAATCAAACACATTAGTGAAAGGAAATGCCAACTCCATGATTACAATTTCTGCAAAAGAATCCTCATGGAAAAAAATAAAAATTCAAATATACCATTCATCCAATGTTTAACAGGCTGAAAATGATACGCTGTTCTATAAGCTTCACTGGGTGCCATGGAACGGATTTGGATGCTTTGAGAGCCGACAAACTAACTTCATCCCACTCATGATGACAAGCTTGCAGAACGTGAATGAGTAAAACAAAAAAGAATGGGCAAAGCAGCGAATAACTCTTCCCCATTGCCATGAATCGCTTACTGGCTCAAACAAAAATCTTACAGTAATGGATGGCAAATGGGCAGGCTGGGATATATAGATAGTTGGGTTGACGTGAGAGTAACGTAAGGAGCATGGTCGCGATTCGTACGAAAGAATCCTTATCCATCGGTAGTGATGTAAAGCAGTTAGAGCTAGGGTTTTGGAGAAATTTTTTGGGGTACGCGAAACCAGAGTAACTGCAGAATACATCGAGAGGCATTATCTCTTTGGAAACAACAATCAAACAAAGGCGGTATTAATATTATCGGTACAGAGCGATATGAACCCAGTCAAATTGAAGTTCATTTATTCCCAACAATCTTTACAAAATTCGACTGTGCGAAATCAATGCCACATTGGAATCTCTGCCCAGCTCGAGTATCACGAGGTGGTGTCTAAGAAGCCACTGTATACAAACCAGTATTTTGAACCCAAATGAAAATTTACGCCTAAACAGAAAGATTAGGATAAATAAACTCTAGAAGAGTAAGAGAGCCTTGAGAAGGGGAAATTTAAACCTTATCTGTCTTAAAAACCCAAAAGACAAAAGCAATGGGAATGATTTCCCAGACAGAATCTAGTGAATATTTCTTTGTGCAATTGAGAGTCCCTATGAACCTTAGAAAATAAATTATTATGGTTATGGATCCATTGGAAAATACGTGAATATTTCTTTGTGCAATTGAAAGTCCCTATGAACCTTAGAAAATAAATTATTATGGTTATGGATCCATTGGAAAATACGAAGGTTACTTTAGAATAGTTTTTTTTAAATAAATTTAGAGTTTATTTGGTTTTTCAAATCAAAAGAGTTTAGATAGAATAATCGTTTAAGTTGAAGAGTAAACCTTTCAAATATCAAGTATATTCAATGATTTAAATAAAACAAAAGTAATATTCTCTTTAACACTAAAATAATTAAGCTAAAATAATTAAGCAAAGCTTTTGTACAACATGAATTTATATGTATATATAGAAAATATGAAAGTTATGGATTTTTTGGAATAGTTTTTTAGGAAGTAAACTCAGTTTTTATCTAGTTTTTCAATTTAAAAGAGTCTAGATATAATAATGGTCTAGGTTGAAGAGTAAACCTTCCAAATATTAAGTATATTCAATGACTCAAAGAAAACAAAAGTCTAGTACCCTCTTTGACACTAAACCAATTAAGCAAAGTTTTTGTACAACATGAGTTTATATATGTATATATGGAAAATATGAAGGTTAGAGATCTTTTCAAATAGCTTTTTGGGAAATAAACTTAGTTTTTATTTTTATTTTCAATTCAAAAGAGTTCAGATAGAATAATTGTCTAAGTTGAAGAGTAAACCTTCCAAATATAAAGCATATTCAATGACTCGAAAAAAACAAAAGTGTAGTACCCTCTTTGACACTAAAGTAATTAAGAAAAGCTTTTGTACAACATGAGTATATATGTATATATGAAAAATATGAAGGTTAGGGATTTTGGGGAATATTTTTTGGGGAAATAAACTTGGTTTTTATTTAGTTTTTCAATTCAAAAGAGTCTAAAAGAATAATGGTCTAAGTTGAAGAGTAAACCTACCAAATATCAAGCATATTCAATGACTCAAAGAAAACAAAAGTAGTATTCTCTTTCACACTAAAACAATTAAGCAAAGGTTTTGTACAACATGAGTATATATGTATATATGGAAAATAAGAAGGTTCGGGATATTTTGGAATAGTTTTTTGAGAAATAAACTTAGTTTTTATTTGGTTTTTCAATTCAAAAGAGTGGAGATAGAATAATGGTCTAAGTTGAAAAGTAAACCTTCCAAATATTAAACATATTCATCATAAGCCATAGCAACACATAAATAACCATTCAACACAGTGACACAATAGTTTATTGTGGTTCACCCCCTTGGTCTATATCTACAAAGATCTAGCATTCGCTGCTACTTTATTCATCTTCATCAAGTCATTGTGCTTCCCGCATTACATCATAAGTGTATATGAGATACATAGTATATGTTTTCCATGAGGCTGACTAGGTTGCACCAAGATCCACATCTTGTGGCCTGACCCTCAATTAGAATCCATTTGTCTCAAATATTGACTCAGAAATCATCTAAGCATTCGCTCATTCACTCACTGAACAATGACTTGCTTCAAAACTGACTCAAAATCTATTCATCAAAACTCTAAATTTCACTATCTGATCTCCTTAGATCTTACAATACATATTTATACTACAAAAGGTGGGTTAATCCCATTACATCATCAACCAAAACCCTAACCCTAAGTGGATTAGGTTTGTCCACATTGTAACCTCCTATGCATAGCTGGTCTATGATCCAACCATTTCCTCGGCGCGTTGTCCTTCTTTTGTCCTTTGATTGTCCTCTTCCTTGCACTACTTTTCCCCTCTTTCCGGTGTGCTACTTTTCCTTCAGATTTGATTCACGCTCCTTTTCCGGTCCCTTTTCTAAATTCCTCATTAATTGTTGTGTTGTTCCCCAAAATAACCTGCGCCAACACCTTCTAAGGAAAATATCATGAAAAGATATTGAAAATTAAAGGTCATTATTCACAATGATAGTAACCATTGGACCCCTAATACAACATTAGTACCACCCATTTGGATGGAAATCATGGGACTATCCAAAAAATACTCCCCAATATTGATATTAATACTATGGCACTTCCCAAAACAATATATGGTACCTCCATCTGCAATCATTACTTGAAACTCTGGTGTTATAAATACAAAGCAATTGAGATCTTTTGCTAATTTGTAATTGATGAAGTTATGGGTACTGCCCGAATCAATGAACGTTGTTACCTTTTTATTTTTTATGTATTCTTGTATCTAGAGGGCTTGTAGAGTACTGATGTGAGCAAATGCATGACAATATATCATTGGAGTAGTATCTTCTAGATCTAGATCTTGTGATGGTTCCAATTCTTGATCTTCTTCCTCTTCATAGTATATTTATAATAATTTATTCTCACTGCATACCTTACTGTAGTTTCTTTCACAATTGAAACATATTCTTTTTGCTCCTATTTCATTTGTTTGTTGAAGTTTCAACCTTGTTGGTTGAGGTACAATTGTCTTCTGAACACCAAAATGATTTATGGTTCTTGCATATGCTCCAATAATGTACTTGTGTATAGTATTATTCTTTACTAGATTACAATGAAAAAATTGCATAGCTTCCATAATATTTCCGGGATGTTATAGGAAAATCCCATGTTTAATGTCTTCTTTTAATCCACCCATGTAAGCTTCCAACAAATTTTGATCACTTATGTCATCCACTCTTGTGGCCAATACCTGAAATTATGAATTATAATCTTCAATATCACTTAAGTGCTTCATTCTTGTCAATTGATTGAAGTATTAAAGTTCCCAAACCTTACCATATTGTGCTTCCAAGTCTCTTATAACTAAACCCCAAGTATAATGATAAGAAGGGGGCTTCCTTTTAACTACCCATTGATACCATTGATATGGATTTATCTCAAAATTCAAAGTTACTATGTGAATCCTTGGTTTATTATCCATAATATTATGCAATTCAAAATATTGTTCTATTTGGTTCATCCATGTAAAGATGTTTTTTTGGTGAAGTAAGTCTTGAATATTTCTTTGGATCCATAAAAAAGGATAATGGGTCCTAAGGATAAGGGAGTGTCAAACGATATAACTCTCTGATATATGTAATGGGTCCAACAATATTACTTGACCCAATATCTTGGGGAACTAACTAAGGAGGCTCAACGATTTCCTTAGTCGTACTACTCGAATACCAAGGTACTAGAGAGAGGTCTCCTCGAGTGTTGTTCTTGGTGTACTATAGCAAAAAGATGTCCAAATAGATTATCTAAGCATGGTTTTAGGTATACCTATGGGAATTCCTATATACCGAAAGGTACGTGGAAGTGAGATTCCATCTACAGGTATTATCTAATGCGGTACTACTTGAAGAAGCACCAACAAGGGTTACAAATATTTTCAACAAGTGAAACAATGTGTTTCTAGTAACCACTTGAAACCATATGTATTTCCTGCATGTATCTTCCCCAACCAAAGTTTTACCTACTTAACTATAGATCTTGTGTTATTTAAGCATGCCATAACACATCTCCATAAAAAAGGAGTTTGTTAATGTTACAAGGAAAATCACTCTATGGCATGGGGTAAACCACAACAGACTGAATGACCATAGAAATCAACTCTAATATCAAGTATTCTCTATAAAAAAACATTCTAACAAGACAAGATAAAGATTATGTCTCGTCCGGACATTTGAAGAAGATAATCGTTGAGCACTCGACTCAAAGCTATATACCTGCAAGTTGTCCTCAACAACCAAGATACACAAGAATATGGTGATAACATATAAAGTTAGCACATATAATAGCATAATCCATCAATATTGATAACAAATATATCCATGGAATAATAATTCAAATATTTTCGAGACATAAATTGGACGAGAAAAGAGTATTTCTATTAAAATATGATCAACAAAAGTGTATGAGTGGCAAACTTCCATGTCAGCACATCTCTGAAACAAGAAACTAAGTCCCTTCTAGATGGGCCTCCACCACTTCAATATTCCACCAAAGGCAAGCTCATGTAAGAGATACAATGAGGTTCTCCATCAAAGAGGGAAGATCTTGGGGGATGAACAATGTGTTCAGACTTAAAAGGAGAAACGGATGCAGACACAATATGAAGTGAATAATTTCGCTAGAGTAAATTTTCTCTCAAACTTGAATTCTTCTCTTTCTTCCACAACATGGATATGGACCATTTATATCCTTCAAATGGAATTGAAGGGCCGAGTTGGAACGTTTCCAGTATATGGAAGGTTAAGGATCGTGGATCTCATGACGTGACATGGAAACTCGACACCATTTTTTAATTTTGGGCACAAAACCCAATGTTCGCGGGTTGTAATATTGCAACCTGTGTATACACATGTTGTATAACTGTTAGAGCATGTATATGTGGAAAAACATGATTTTTAGCTATGGGAATTGAAAAAAGGGACTTCAATTATGCATAGGGAAATCGAAAAGGACTTTTGAGCAAGTCGCATGGGGTGAGGAAAATCTTTCTATAACATCTAACCATGGAAAAAACTCTTAAAATATATAGAAAATAAAGTGTGAAAAAACCCTAACTTCCACATGTACTTCACTCTGTCAACTCAGGATTCCAAAGTATGTGTAACTATATAAGTTATATGTTATGCAACCCTTCTGATTGAAATCCCTAATAATCCCTTCTCCTTTATCATTCATGGATTCGATTGGAGGGGGAGTTTGTCTCCCTCGTACAGCCAGATCCTTTTGGGTCGACGCAATGGCCACTTCCCCAATCCCTCTACTCTACCAGATCATTAACAACCCCTCAATGTACGCTCTACCCCGAGCAGAAAAACACATCTCGCTCCTTCCAGGTCGAATGATTCACAACCCCCACCTCAGACCCAAGCCACCTCTCCCTTCATCAACTCTATATGCCTTCCAAAAGCCTCTCTAAACCCTTCTTATAAGGTAAAATATGACCGCATAGCACCCTTCATTCAACATATGCAGGACCACTCTTTCATAGTCAATTTTATGGGTATTTCGCCAACAGAAAAGGCCCTCAAATGGTGGATCAAAACAACCTGGAAGATGAAAGTACATATCAACCTCAAATTAGGATCCAAAGGGTTATTTACAACCATATTTCCCAACCCAAAGGAGTATTATAAAGTCATCGAAGGTGGCCCATACTTATTTAAGTTTGCAGGACTATACTTCATACCCTCGACCAAACGTTTCATCCCAGAAAAAGAACATTTCATAGCGACACCAGTTTGGATAAGACTATACTCGTTGCCCCACTAATTTTTGGATGAGGAAATATTGGAATGCATTGAAACACTATAGGATCCTTCATTAAATATTCAAAATCCTCAAAAACAGGACTCTATACCTCGTATGCACAAATTTGGGTATATATGGATCTTACTAAATCCCTCCCTGAATCCATTACCCTAGTCTATCATGATATTAATTGGATATAAATGCTCAACTATGAACATATTCTCTTTAGATGTAGTCATTGCCATGCCCATCGTCATCTCTTCTGCAATTTCCCTCTCAACCCCAACTTCCCTGCATAAATCTCCCTCCCCCTACCCATGATGCAGAGGGTTTCAAGTTTGTCTCCTCCTGGAAAAAAACAAGACATCATCTCAAGCCACCTTCACCCAAAAATAAATTTTTCTTCAAAACCCCCTTTGCCTCCCTCCCACCATATGATGAAGGACTCTTGATCCAAGTTGGAAAATACCAACTCTAACCTAGTAACATGACTGCAGAACTCTTAGAGGAGGATCCAATAAAGCACACGAAAATGTTGGACACAACTTACAATAATAACTCAGTAGGTGAAATTTACATGCAAGAGGAACCTCCTGACCAGTTAGACCCATATGATGGTGAGGATATGGACTTGGGATATCTGGACCTTAACTCCATTGATGCGGCCTGCAAGCAAAAAGACCCAAACTCCATTCCAGAAAAGCAAGTTTAGCTCTTCAAGGATGTGTTGGTCTGAAACCTCATTCTCAACAATAAAAAGGAAAAAGGTATGAACTCCAACCCCTCGCTTGGTACCAAGGCCTCCACCTCTTCTTCTTCTTGAAACACCAAAGAGGAAAAAAAAGAGGTAGGAGATCCAATAAGTAGCTCATCAAAGACTTGGGAGATTGTTTGGTAAACTCGGGCTGAATTTCCCTCATGACAGATACATTTCAACCCAACCCCTCGCCTTCCTCATGAAAGTCATCTCCTAGAACATAATAGGCCTAAACGATAAGACCAAACATCAACTTCTCAAACAATGCATCTCCTTCGAAAAATCCATTGTTGTCATGATTCAAGAAACCAAATGCCTGCACCACCTCCTCCAAACGCTTGTGTCTCGAATTTGGCCCTATTCCCTTGCGATAGCTTTGGATGCCCACATATTTGTCAGAGGACTACCCTCCTGGTGTGTTGCTTATATGTTTAGTATAATGCACTCATTAATTATCAATACGGGATTCGTAATCAACAAAGTTACAAGACACCAGTAAGAAAGGTAATTTCTAATGTCACGAGTATAAAACTAAGCTAGATTATGCATGCTGGAAACAAATCAAAATAGCAAACTGCAATGCACTTTGGTTGTCTTTCACAAAGAGTCTATCTACTCCATTATGGCACATGCAAGTATGAGATGGAGTTGGTTTTATAGATCAAATCTTCTATCTGACCCATAAAACTAACTATGCAATCAACACTTCTGAAAGGGAAATCACACATCAATCAGCAAGACATAGCATGGGCAGTTCAATAGTCAATATATTGAGTATGTTGTGGTTCACAATGTGTTGTTGTGAACTTCACTAGTTATCCTTCAAATATGCCTGACTACTGCTACCAACATTCATGTCTAAAAATCAAATTCATAAAAGCAGAGCATATGCAAAAATAGGGCGAGTAAAGATCTCTAAGCAATCATACAATGGAAATCCTAGTCTAAGTTGTACTGCTATCATCTAACAGAGTTAAAGCTTCAGCTAATTTAACATTTACACTAATGAAAACAAATGTTAATGCTAATATACAAAGATGATGACCTTTGTTGGGCGGTGGGCCCTTGCTGCTTCAACAGATTAGCGATTGGAGTCTACAGTAAGCTTGCTTTCAACCCACACATTACTCTCACTCAAATCTCAAAACATAAAATCAAACTTTTGTTAACAACTCAACTCATATTCAATCATAGACAATCAAGACATCGATATAAATGACGTTCTTCTATTAGTCTTCACTCAGAATATGTTCTGCAATATCACACATTGCTTCACATGTTGGTAATATGCTAACTCTCTCTACCCTTCAACCATCCTTGCCACGGCTATTTAACAGTCTTAGTCGTGAAACACAAGGAGGTGAAATGATTTGCAAATCAGTCAAATGTTTAAATTTAATTATTCGGTTACATCTTTTAGCTTCATCCTCATGACACGAAGTGCATGAGGATGAGGCAATCAACAAACTATTCTAACATAGCCTTGCTAAAGAAAATAAACATCCACCAATTGTCTTGGGCGATCTGAAGATAAACTTGGTACATCCAGCTCTCTATATTGGTACCAGATCGTGACATGTAGATGGTACTGAATTACAACAGTGTGCAAATGGTGGTACCGAATCACAACAGTCCATGGCCATTGGTACCAAATCGCAACAGATGAGATTTAGTACCGGATGCATTTGGTACTGGATTCGAACAGTGGCATTCTTGGTGCACAAGTACCAGATAGCTGAGCTGGTACAGGAAGGTTGGATTTATCTAGAGGTCAAAGATTATACATGACAAATTGAAGCATTAGTACATGAAATATTTAATTCACTAGCTCAATAAACAACAAAATGCATGAATTAACCATACTTTACCTTATGACCTTATCACTGGCTAATGGTAGCATTCTTGTCATTCACCCAAGCTTAGGTAAGCCAAAAAGGTATAGATGAGGAGTATAATAGGGTAATGGGGATGTCAATTTCGGGTCTCAACATTCCCCCATGCCAAAATCATTGCATGTCCTCATGCAACTGAAAACAAACCCAAATTTTTTCAAAACTTGAGACTGTGTTCTTTACTTTGGTGGATCAATGATGTTGATGGTTGAGGCCTCTTCGTTAAACTCCCTTTTTATGACCCTAACATATTGTAGGAGTCATAGTACCTTCTTGAGCTTGTTAGAAGTCTCTTCATGGTCATCTTGAAGTTGTTGGCTAATTGCTTTCAATTGCTCATTTTCCTTTTTGATATACCTGTCCAATAGTTGGTATTCCTTCACTTCTTGTTGGAGTTCCTGATTTTGTTTTTGAAATTCCTCAATCTTTTTCTTCATTTGTTCTTTTGTTAAGGCCTTTGTTGATTCCATCGTTGTTGGTTGGATGCATGATCTTTCCTCGACTTCCTCCCTCATCCCACATTAATTAATAGTGGCTTGTTCCTCGACCAAACTAGGGATGTCATCTTGGACTGATAAATCTTCAGAAGGGGAGGTAAGATCGATTGGATATTTCAGTGTATGAGGACTAATGATTGTTTTTCCTTTCTTTGCCATGCTCCTTGTGGTTCTTTTACAAGGAGGTATCGGATCAGGGGTGCTCACTGTCTTCCTTTTCTTCTTTTCTAATTGTGAAATGGTGACAGGGGATTGTGCCATAGACTGTTTACTTTTAGTTTCTGAGCTATGCTTCCCTTTCTTCATCATTTTTGTCTGATGGCCCTTTTCCTCAACTGCCACTGTTGAAGTCTCCTCTACTAATTTGTTTTTACCTTTTGATTCAAATCTTTTAAAAGTCTTATTGATAGTGGAAGAGGGCCCTTCTTTTTCATGTTGGCTCACTACCCTAGATGATGGTGGAGTTGTCTTATCCTTCTTGCCCTTTTTCTTTTGAGGTTCCTTATTTTTCTTTGGAGCATGTTGGGTTTCATCCACAGGTTTGTTTTATGTGGGAAGGTGTTGAGTGATAATGGTTTTCCAACTAATCCTTTGTTTCCTAAGTTCATGTAAAACTAGCATTTTAATGAGACCTTGATGGTAAATGCTAGTCTTCTCAGTTTTGGATAGGGATTTAACACCTCTTACCATTTTGTTCATACTCATCCATAGAAAATATGGGAAACCAATTTCAGGGCCTCCTTCAAAGTGTAATAGAAGCCTAAGATGATATATGAAGGTCATAGCATACCTTCCCTCACAAGTGATGAATCATTGAAGACTAGTAATCATTGGATGATACTCTTCCTTGATATAGTTCCTAGGGATCCCCTTTTTCCAGATAGGGTGTTGATGGTATTCTTTCAAGAATCGTTGGCACATTTCCTTGTTGATTCCTACACCTTTGAAGTATTTGACTCCTCTGTTAGGTAATCATGTGACCTTCCTTAAGGTTGCTTCATTGATTGTCAGTTGTAGATTGCCTATATGTGCAATCTCTCCATCATAACCCTGGATAAATTCATGAGATATATTCTCGTGCCAGCCTATGAATTTTTCCAGAAATGGCATCCATCCCGATCTAGCATATTTTTCTTGACATAATTGGAACTCCTCGGTTTCTCTATAAATTTGGAAGACCGGTTCGTGTCTACTAACGACCATCGTTATAAGTTGTGAGAAAAGGATCGGGCTGTAGCACAAGGGTTTAGTCAATTGATGAGGGTAAGGGTTTGGTATCGGAGAGGAGTAGGCTCAGGACTAGAGAAAGCTCATGATAAGGGGAATATGGTGATGGTGTTGATAATGCGAACGATAATTTTAAGTAAGGATGCTGCAAGGAAAATTTATGACCAGGTGAGGCTTATCTGGATGACTTCGCCACCCAGATAAGCCATTTCATTTCTACCCGTTACTATAATGATGAGGACAAGACGTTGGGTGTCAAAGCATCATTTTGGGATAGGTGATTGGACTTTCAGGTGGTGAATTTGATGTTGGATCATGGTTCATGACATAAGATAGGTTTGTGAATTGCTTAAGGATGAAATATATTCATGGCTTATCATTACTAGACATGCTTCATATTTTAATGTGTTTTTTCCCTTAACCATGTTCGAGTGCTATGAGAGGATTGATTAAGTTTAGGCATATGGGTATGAGGGATAGGTGCATGGTTTTAATATTAAGGTCATAAGATCTAGTATATATTTTCATACTTATTATAGTTTTATGAGCATAGGAAAATAAATACCATGTCACCTTTTCTTTTACCTTTGTATGATCAATACCCATAGTTATGCGACTGCTTGTAAATTGTCATAATTCATCCTTTTAGACTGAAGTTTCTTGAAAACTTGGTACAGGAATATCCTGTACTTCTTTTATTATGTGCTTATCTTCTTTTGTATTTGGTTCTGCAGGGTGATCACGTGAGTCTGAAAAAGAGTTCCGAAGGGGCTCTTTGACCTTCCCCCATACTGAAGATGTTGTATATCTGTATGCAAGAAGATTCAACATTTTATATCATAATGGAGAAAAGATGATAAGAGAAAAAGAAACCAATCAAATTCCAGAAGTACATTTATAATCTAGCATATGATTTGATACCTAAAAAGTGAAACTGCCCTTGTTTTGATGTATTATTGACAAAGGTAGCATTCAGCGGTGAAACAAGGAATATTTATATGTTTTCCAGAAGAACAGATCCCACCTAACTTGCTTCATAGATTTACTATCATTGGATGTTATAGATAAATTTCACAGTATAAGTATATTAGACTCCCTAGTTAGGGCTCCACTCTTAAGAAATTTCCTTCTTAGGTAATGTAGGCTTTAGATGTCAGACCGGTAAGTTGACTTAGGGTGATTCTCAAATGGACATTTGCTTGAAGTAATTACATTGTTGATTAATCTGGAGTTTGTATCTCATGAAAGCCAATAATGACCTTTGCTCTTTTTGTTTTGGATGACAAAAGTGAATATTTCCAATCAGACAAGTATAGATGAGACATTTCTCAACCAGAACCCACTGCCAGCAAGCTTGTTCAGTACTTTGGTGGGGTAGTTGTGATAATTAGTGAGAGGTGCCTTCCCTAGGCAGAATGCCCCATTGCCAACAGGCATGTTCAGTATCCTGATGGGTTTGCCTTGTCATACCACAGACCGGTACCTGCTGCCAGCAGACTTGTTCAGTATCTCGACAGGTTAGTCTCTTAAACCCTTTTTCCATCAGAGGCTTCTTGTCCATAGTCACCTATTTTGGTTTTTATTAAAGATTGTTTTGCATGGTGACAGGGGAGGCTTGTCTGAAAACCTTTTTATAGGCTGGGATGGTATTGAGTTGGAAGGCATATACTCTTATTTTGAATGTCTTTTAAAGATTTGTCTGAAGGAAAAATAAACTTTTTATGCACATTATTTCTTTAGAGTGATCCAAATGTATAATTTTTTCTGAATTTGTCCATAAGAGAATGACCTAAAGTTTCCTTAGGGTACTGGTACATCCTCTTCCATAAAATTTTTGCTGGTGTGCCCATGGTAGAGAGTGTTCATATACTCATATGTTACTCTTTAATAAGATAATCCAACGAATACTATTGAATTCTGGTTAGGGTGAGATAGTTACTTATAGGATAATATTTTTTTTTTCCTTTAAATCATGTTGAAATACTAGATAAAGGCAACTTATAGTCTTTGAAGCAGATTATGGTTCTTTGAGCAATCATAGGTAAAGATTGTGTCCCTCTTTTTATTTTTTTTTAAGTAACAGAACCAAAAGAAATTAAAAGACTTCTTTTTAACTAGCAACAAAACCAAAAGAAATTAAAATACTTCCCGTTAGTTGTCAATAGAACCAAAAGAAATTATTGCTTCACAAGGGCTGCCATTTGATACTTCATTCGGCTTCTTGGTTCCAGCTTAAGTGGTTGTTTGCATGGCTTCGTACTTCAGATTAATTGACATAAGATTTTGAAATATGCGTAGTATGCTTTGTCAATTAGGTAATGTGTCTTGATAGTACTATAGAAGGATAGCCTTCTGGTACCAGACTGGTACCAGACTGCTGGTACTGGAAAAGAACAGGATTTTTGGTATCGAAGCATGACATAATATTGATAAAAATTTTGGAAATGAAGGATCAAATAAATTTTAGAAATTTACTTACAAAAAAAAAAAATAAAAAAAAAATAAAAACTTGCGAAAGTAAAACAAAAGGAGGTAAGAATCTCTTGTTACCTTCAACTTATTAACAAAAATCGATCCACACCTATGTACAAAAATTTCAAATAAATAAATCAATCAATGTGGATCAGTAGAAGGGTATCCTTCCTTACTGATCATCTACATATCTGAATTCTGTAGTATATGAGTCAGGAATTCCTCTTTTGACAGAGGTTTGTTGTGAATTCTCACTCGTTGACCATTCACAAGCAGTGGTGTCTTTTGTTCATCAATTTTCTTTATCCTAAGAAGCATTATCGTAGACAGTGTCAATTTCGTAAGGTCCCATCCAACGAGTAGTTAACTTACCTTTGAAGTTCTTGAATCTTCTGTCATGCAGCAAGGCCCAATCTCCTTGTTGAAAATTTTTCTTTTTGAGATACTTGTCATGCCATTTTGTTCTATGCTCTTGAATAAGGGTGGTTCTTTGAAGTGCTTCCTGCCTGATTTCATCCAATTCATTAAGCTGCAAGAGTCTTTGTTATTGGGCTTCATCCAAGTTCATGCCAACTTGTACTGCATTCCTAAAGGTTTTGATCTGGAATTCTATGGAGAGAAGCACCTGCTTCCCATACACCAACTCATAGGGTGTATGTCCTGTTGTATTCCTCCAGGTTATTCTATAAGCCCATAAGGCTTCTAATAATATGTCATCCCAATCCTTATGGTGCAACTGTAGTGTTTTGGTAAGAATGGACTCAATAACTTTGTTGGTAGATTCTACTTGTCCATTTGCCTGTGGATGGTAGGGTGTAGATTTCATGTGTTTGATTTGGTACTATTCTGTAACAACTTTGACTAGATGAGAGGTAAATTGAGTTCCCTAACTAGTCACAATTTCTCAAGGTACACCAAATCTAGTAAAGATATCATTAAAAAGGAAATCTACCACTAATTGTTCACTTGCAGTTGGTAAAGATTTTTCTTCAACCCATTTAGTCACATAGTCAGTGCATACAAGTATATACTTTTTCTTTTTAGATGTAGGGTTAATGGGCCCTAATAAATCTAATGCCCATTTCTCGAACGGTTCAATAACTACTTGGGCTTGAAGTTGCATTTGGTCTCATGCAGTAGGCTTACCCATTCGTTGGCATTCATCACAATTGGATACATAGGTTTTATCATCTCTGAAAATATGGGGCAAGTAGTAACCAGATTGCAGAACTTTGTAAGCGGTCCTCTTGTCTACGAAGTGTCCTCCACAAGGACCATCATGGAAAGCTTGCATAACATCATGAATTTCATCTTCCCTTACACATCTCCTGATCACCAAATCTGGTCTTGTTTTGTAGAGGCAATCATCGTGCCACGTGTAATTTGCACTTAGTTGAATTACTTTCTATTTTTCTCTAGGAAACGATTTCTGAGGCATCTTCCCTGTCACAAGATAGTTAGCGACATATTCATACCATGGAATGAATGTAGAAATAGAAAATAATTTTTCATTAGTAAAGTTATCTTCTACTGGTGCATTATCTCCCAGATGAATCATTCTAGATAAGAAATCAGCCACAAGATTATCTTTACCAGGTCTATAAATAATGTTGATATTAAACTCTTGTAATAATAAGAGCCGTCATGTAACTCTAGGATTTGTTACAGGTTTGTTCATTAAGAATTTGATGGCTGAATGATCAATGTGTACAAAAGCTTGATATCCTGTAATATAGTCTCTAAATTTATTGATAACATGGACTATAGCTAGCAATTATTTTTCTGTGACCGTATAATTAACTTCAGCTGGAGACAAATTTTTACTAACGAAGTAAATAACATAGGGCATTTGATTTTCTCTTTGTCCAAGGACTGCCCCAAGGGTTGTGTCTGAGGCATCAGTATAGATATGAAAAGGAAGGGACCAATTTGGTCCTCTTAATACAGGGGTAGTTGACAATTTCTGTTTTAGAATTTTGAAAGATATTTGGCATTCATCATCCCACTTAAATTTGGCTTCTTTAGATAATAATTTGAATAAAGGGGTAGCTAGGCTTGTAAAATTTGGAATGAATCTTCTATAGTAGCCAACATGTCCTAAAAATTTGTGGACTTCCCTTTGTGAGTAAGGTATTCTGATTTGTGTGATGATATAAATCTTTTCTGAATCAACTCTTATTCTAGAACCGGAGATGTGATGTCCCAAAACAATACCTTCAGTGAGCATCATTTTTTGTTTTTCATTACTTAAGGAAAGATTAGTTTCCTTGCACCTAATCAAGAATTTTTCTAGATTGGTCAATGCTTCCTGGAAGTCTTGTCCATGGACTGTAAATTCATCCATGTAGACTTCCACACAATCATTGGTCAAGTTAGAGAAAATGGCTAGGACAACTCTTTGAAAAGTGGCTGGGGCATTGCAATGTTCGAAAGAGAGCACCCTATAAGAATATGTCTAATATCAGATATAGATATTAGACATATCAAACATTTTTTGAATGACAATGTTATGTTTTGTTGTTGGTCTTGCTTCCCTGCGGGAAATCTAGCAACAAAAAAAAAATGTACAATTTTCCCCTATCAGTAATACAAAGACTCTCGATTATAGAAAAAAAAAACTCAAGATTCCAAAAATTTTAGAGATTGAAACTTCACTGGAAAAAAGTACAATGAAAATGCCAAGATAATTGATTTCAAGATTAGTCACAAACCTTGTCTTGCATGGACTATATATATGAAAGTATAGCGAACCAAAAAATGAAAGTTTTACCACCACCATAATGACATGTATTTTCAGTCTCCACAAAATTTCACTATCTGAAACCTCCCACAAAAAAAATTATACTGAAAATCTCAATATGACTAATTTAAAACTGAATTCAAGATGAGTCAAAAACCATATCATCCATAGGCTATATCTCCAAAAGTATAATGACCCAAATCCTAACATTTTTACCAAAGGGACTTTGATATGTCTCCTAAGGAATTTCCAAATTTAGATCTTTTATGCATCCTAAAAAACACTTTACAGTGAAAATGCCAAGATGACTCGCTTGAAGCAACAAAACCCTAGGATCGATGCTCTGAAACCAAATGTTATGATACAACACCTTAAAAATGAAAAAAAGTTAATTAATATAGTCTCGTTCAAGGCGGAAACCTAACTTAACAATATATCCAATTCAAAATACAATATGAGATGATCCTAATATGAGGTCTCCTTGGTATATGTATGTATTTAAGATGAATTATCTTAAGACTAGGTCTCCTTGGTGTGTGTGTGTGTGTGTGTGTGTGTGTGTGTGTGTGTGTGTGTGTGTGTGTGTGTATTTAAGATGATATGATCTTAAGAGAAAGAGTGGGAGGGATGGGGTAATGAAAAATAAAAAATATCTTATAGGAGAGTGTGCACGCTCTTAGGAACGTGCGTGTGTTCCGATAGCATGTGCGTGCTATTAGGAATGCATGGACATTCATAGAGTGCGTGAACGCTCTTAAGAATGCATTCACGTTCTTTTGAATTCAATTTTTTTGGGCGGATTGATAATGTGTATGCTCACTTGATTTCCTTAGATTTAGGTTCGGGATGACAAACCTAGTTGTTCGGTCTGCAAATTGATAAAAACCTCCATTTTTTGAATACCTCTATATATCTTTGTCTTTGACGTTATTTTTCTATAGGATAAATAATTGAGTAGTTGACAAAACTACAGACATATATAGAGTTGGATATGCAAATTCCAAATATATAGTTTTTTTTTAATTAATATTGTTTACTATTTTTAATATATTTTTGTCTTCTCATATATCAAATTACTAGAATACATACCTCCCTTATTTTGTCGGCTTTGCCATTTATCGGTTTTACCATTTATCAAATGAGTTATATGTTGCACTAGAGGAGACCAATATCTACAATCTATAAAAAAGTAAATTATTTTGATGATGTTAAAACCCTCTTAGCCTGTATGAACAAAAGGCATTGTAATTTCAAGGATATATTCACTTTGATAATTTCAAACAAAATATAAAATTAATATTATAAATTTCAAAAAAATACGCTGCACTAGAGAAATGGGTTCTCTAGAGGTATACAAGTTTTTTGAACGAAATTCCTTTGTTAAAGTACTCAACACCTGCACAAATGAAAACATATACCTTATATTTTGTTGGAAAAATAACATACCACTGTTATAAAAACTCAAATTTGACATAGTTATTCACAACTTATATGAATAAAAGTTGTTTATTCAGAAAGGTAATTCAATTTCCTAGGTTTCATATTCTTACACCATATTCAAATTCATTGTAAAAGTACCTTGAATAATCCCTCAAAGTTAACATATTGTTTTTTTTCCATGTTTGCATTGTCACTAACTTGTCATGAGAGACCATCATTATCTTGCACTCACCCTTGAGATATTAAACACAAGTGATAACATTACCCTGTTATTTCCATTATTGTGAATTTTCTATAGGCGAAAGAGTAACTAAATCTTCATAGGGAGAAAAGGGATGATAACCACAAGGCTTTAAAAAATTCCAATTTCATTAAATTTGAAATAATAAGGAAAAATCTAGACTAAGAAACTATGAATTTCAATTATTGAAGGGTCACCAATGTTTTTAATGCTAAAAAATGGATTGAAAGCGTGAAAATTGGTTTTCAAAAGTGTGAATTTTGAATAATTTAAAGTTCAAAAAGTTCAAATTTTGATTGCAAAAGTTTGAATTTTGATTCCAAAAGTGTGAACTAATGTGTCAATTTCGATTGAAAATTTGTCAATTTGGATTCTAAAAGTGCAAGTTTCAATTCCAAAAGTGAAAAATTCAATTCTAGAGTGTCAATTTCAATTCTAAAGTTGTGAATTTTGATTCCTAAAGTGTCAATTTTATTGTTTCATCCCACATCTCTTTTTCAAATGTATAATGTACAAATAAATGATTTTGTAGGTTTTCTTTCTTTTTTTCCCATTATACACCATGTTGGCCCATGCTAATTTCTTTTTTTACCATTATTCTAGGTAAATATGATTTTATTACAATCCTAACTGTATAAAAATAAAATCAATATATAAAAATGAAATATTTCAAATATGAAAACTTTATGTCTCTAATATAATATTAGGGAGTGCAAAAAATATGTTTCCACAACTTGCAATGAAAACACAAATGTGTATGAAGAAATTCAACACTTTCCATGTATTACACATCCTTGTATATCCAAAAATATGATAGTTGAAATTTATATTATCTTAGGTTCTGAACACTTCAACTTCTATTCATATTTAAAAATAAAAGAGGAATTGAAACAACAAGTTATTTGATGTTCAACCATATTTCCAAATAAAACAAAATTGAAATTTTAAGCTCTTTGAGAAATGAAACTAAAATAAAACTATAAGCTACTTAGTTTTATAATTGTAGTGTTTTTAACATTATGAAAATATTTAATAGGATCTTCAAAATTCAAACCCAAGATTATCTTTCTTTCCCCATTTCCTAATTAATCAAATATTACCTTTTATATCTTAAAATATATAAAAGTCAGGGTTAAAAACTTAACTCAAATCCCACAGAAGTCTTATTTTTGAGAATTATTTCTCCGTTTTTCATCTTGTTTGTATGTTTGCATGTAAATTTGCTAAAGAAGAAAAAAAAAATGAATCGAATAGAAAAAGAACATGATGCTCATTTACCAAGATTTTTTTGATAACACATTGACATCAAAGCCATAAGCCATATCATGTAAAGAACAAAATTTTATGAATAAAGATTATCAATTATTCTGTAAAATTATTCTATAAAGTCATGCATATAACAAACATATAAGTTATCTTAAAAATCCATTTTTTATAAAAACTATAATTTAAATAATTATATAATTTCTTTATAAATAAAAATTATATATGATAAAGTCATCTGTTCAAAATGGGGGGCATTTATAGAGAAATTATAATATAATTTCTCTATAAATGCCCCCCCTCCCACC
>ML870727.1:0-10237 GCA_009831015.1 Picea engelmannii | reverse complement strand
ATGTTTTTTCTAATATTACTCCATTTCGTATAAAAGTGTGAATGAAGATAATATGACTAGAGTAGAAGTAATATTAAAGACTATATTTTCTCTAATATTACTTCCACCCCATGTCGTCATCTATCTAAATGAATAAAAATAGGTAGTTAAGTTTTCTTCTAAATATAAGTCAAAGAATCATCTTCATCATTCTATCAAATAATTCTGTAAATTTGGGCAACTAAGTTTTCCTAGGGTAAAGGCATCTTTATTGATCATGTTAGCGACATTTTTTTCCTAGGTGCAAAGATACCCAGGTTTGCAGGGTACACGGGAAGCGCCCAAGTGCAGCAGCGGAAGGACCTCTTTTCTGGTTACGAGTCAAGCGAGCGGGCAAGGTTTTGCTGTCCGCAGCCGAGATTCATCCACGAAGCAGATCAACGGTCATCGGGATTTCGGGGCTAGCAATTTACCCAATATATAGCGTCAGAGAAAGCTCCTTTATTTCAAGATTAAATCTGGGTCATCTGATCCAGCGACGCATGGCACAGGATCCATTCACCTCGTCATATCGGCATTTGGGAGTTCGAGGGGTAAAAGTCCCTCGTCATTTCACTTCTCGAAACCCCGAACCCTGAAATGCCGATAGCGCCCAGAATCGGGACCATGGTTTTGGTCGCCTAGTCGTAAAGGAACAAGCCTGGAAGAGGGGCGCTTATGTTTATCATTTGGCCACGCAGGCCGACAGTGTTTCCGAATCAATTCCGAACCGTCAAATTAGTGGGGTGACACGTGGCAACCGCCGGGTTTCCCATCGCGATTTTGAGGAAAGAAGACCTGCTCCTTTCTCATCCGCGAATCCTGAAACTCCGAAAGCACTCTGGGAGATAGACGTAGGGTCACGGCCCGTGGTCACTTGGGAAAGAAAAGAACTGCGTAGGAGAGGTCAAAGGGCATCGAGTTCGTTCACAGAGGGGATCACCGCGACTTCCAGGTGCCATCGGATTTGACCTCAATCCTGGTCTTCACTTGGAGTAAATGAAGGCCAGAAGGGGTGGTTGAAACCTCCCATCATTCATTAAGTGCGAGGTATGGAGGGTCTGGCAAGCCGCCTTCTTGAAAGGGTCCTGTGTACCCTTTTTTCCAAAGAAGCCATGTCGAGTTCTCAGCCGGAGGAAGTCTGCACACGCTAGCTTGGCCCTTAATGGCTTAGCTACTCCCCTTGCAAGAGCCGCACACAGTTAAGGTAGCGTCTGACAAAGAATACCCGTCCGAATTTGGCTGAAGGGACACAAAACCTTGAATGACTGAGCACGTCGATGTTAGGCCATTTTCTCTGAGTATATAGACTCGGTTTTCTGTATTTCGTAAGCTATCAATGGTAGAGCACAGCTCCCGACTGTAAAGTTTTAACATACATTTCTATTTTTTCGTTCACGCCTCTGTATGTGAGATTTCTTATTTTATGACAGACAGTTTTTCTTACTCCGTCTAATCTTCATCTCATGCTGAGAGAGTTCATGATTGATTGATTCACATGAATTACTGCAAATATGTTATGATAAAGGATTTATTGTGGAATTATTGTATTCTCTGTTTTTTTTGCATTTGAATGTAAGAAGATCTTGTGTTCAGATGCCTTCTCCTACAGTCTGTTAGAAACCTGATGTTTACAGCGGACCTTTGCATTTCTCTTATACAAGTTTTGTTGGTTGTGGAGCCTGATTATCTTCCTGACTCAGAGGTCCTTGCTTTCATCCGTGTTTATACCCCATGAATTATTTACTCCCCAGAAGTATGTACACTCTTCCACGCGGGGGAGTGCAGAGGGGGGGTACCCCCTCTGCGGGAAATCGGGCCCCTAGCAGGGGTTCGGGGGCAAAGCCCTCGAAGCAAAAATTGCCTTGTAAAAGTATATTGTAATTTCATTGTAAATATAGAATGTTCATTATAAGGTCACACATCTAACAGTAGAGATTATGTTAGGGTTTTTCCCTAGAAGGCAACCCTCTTTTATGAGGGAAATGTATTGCGGCTATGATTGATGGTGAATATTGTATTCTGAGAGAGGAGACTGTGAGAGAAAGAAGAGGAATTTATAGTGGGTTTTTCTATAGGTTGTATCCCTTCATTTGCTGGATAATAATAAAGAAAGGACCTAGCAATTTCTCTGGTGGACGTAGCCCACACTGGGTGAACCACGTAAATCTGCGTCTCTCTTGTATTGTGTGTATTCTGTGTTTTGTTTCTGCATTCTTTTTATTTTATTGCTCCGCGGTCCTGTTTTTCTAACAAGTCTTCCCCCTACTCACCTCTGCTACAACTCACTGTCTGAAGTTTGGTTAAGACCTCACCTGTTCATGCATACTCGACCTAGTTTCGGTGTTAAAACAATGTGGTTTTGAGTTGGCTTCCATTCGGTCACCCCATATATAAAAAAATCGTGACATAAACTGATGGGCGTCGAGCTCTGCTCCTGTTGCAATCCAGGGGTGACTTTCGTCGCAAACATTTCTGGCGCCGTTGCCGGGGAGGAAGTTGAAAATTTTCCCCGGGATTGAACGACATTAAGCCTCTGATCCTGAAGGTGCATCGGGTATCAGAGCCTTTGAAGATTGTCGTTGTGCACCTAGCGACTCCATTGTGACGACTCCACTATGGCGAACCTGTTGCATCAATTGTGGCTTTCAGAGGCAGACACATGCGGTCCCATCCTCAGTTTCCTCTAGCTACGCCTGAAACTGATCAGGAGGTAGTTCTCGAAAAAGGAAAGGCCTTTGAAGGAGAAGTTGCCGCCGAACCAGGTAATCTGTCGCCTCCCTTTGTAGAAACTCCATTCTCTCCGCCTTAGTTTCCTGACAGACCGTCTTCTGAAGTTTCCCGTTTCTTGAATTTTGGGAGTGTTCCTGTTGAGGTTTCCCCCCTGGTCTGGGATTAGAGGGAGAAATCCTTGTCACTCCCATCTCCTCTGAAGCTGTATCCTGGCGTAGACCTACGACCACAAAATATTTCCCCACTCTGAGCTTGACCACTTCTCCTCTTGTCGCGGTCACCACCTCTACACAAAGAGAAACATCCGCCAGCTTAAGCTCGCTATCCTTCTCCCTAAATCCCCTATTGTTTCCCACTCCCCTTAGAATATCATCCCCAATATCCCCGTTTCGAACTCCTTCTCCTCTGCATAATATCCCTATGGCAGGACCAAATCCCCCTATGACCAGAATGGAGGCCATTATAGCCGCTAGGTCTGCTCCCCTCGTGCTACCTCAGCCTCTTAATGCCCTTCCAGCAGATGGTTACCTCAAACAACTGCCTAAGTTTATGGGCGAGGGGGACATATCTGTAGAAGAACACCTGGAAGCCTTTTATAGTTTTACAGATGATAATGTCATCATGCACGCAGATGTATTGATGAGGATTTTTGTCCATAGCCTTCCAGGCGAGGCTAGAAAATGGTTCAAAGCCCTACCTCCTGGATCTATTAATGAGATCGAAGCTTTGGATGGTGCCTTTTTGAGATAGTGGGGAGATAAAAAAGATTTCATGTATTACATGACAGATTTTGGGTCTTTGAAGAGAAAAGAAGGGGAGTCTATCTCCGACTTCTCCAAGAGATTCAATAAAATGTACAACAGAATCCCAACTGAGATAAAACCTTCCGAAGCCTCTGCAAAGATCAGTTATGCTAGCGCCTTTGATCCTGATTTTTGCCTCCTATTGAGGAAAAGGAGAGCGACTATGTTGGCCCACATGCAGGACGCAGTCGTGGAGGTAGAATCTAATATATTGGTTGTTGACCAACTCAGGAATACTATTGGTAGAAACATGTCCAGGAATAGGCCTGAACCTTCCCCATCCAGTTCCTCTTCCCTGCCCCTTCAGACAGATGAGACAGCTAAAGCGCTAAAATCACTTTCTGCCAGGATGGAAAGGTGGGAATTAGAAGGGAAACCCATCTACAGAAATCCCCAAAATGCAGATAGTAGAGGTTTTAGGAAGCCAAATAACAACGGGCCACATGATTTTCCTAGGGAACAAAGGAGCAGGGATAGAGACGATAAGAGGATTTAGACCCCTCTCCAAAACAACCTAGTTTCTCATGAGGAGGGGGAGGAGGTGGATGAACTCGACCCTGAGATCCACTGCATCGAGGACACATCCCTGTTTCCTCATTTGACTCAATCTGCATATGAAGAATCCCTTATCAACGCTCAAATCAACGAATTGAGTAGAGGGGAAAAAGCCAGCAATACTCCTAACAGATATAATCTCAGGTCAAAAAAGAAAGAAGGGAATTTTGGTAACTAGGATCAGTCCCCCATAGCAAAGAGGCCTACTAAAGCTGCAGCAGCCACTACCAAAGAAAAGAAAGCTCAGAGTGCTTCGCCAGCAACCAAAGAACCTGTCATTGAGGTAAGGGAAGTTCCTAAGCTTGTTCCTTCCTTCAATTTTGAGCATGAGATTCAAAAGATTAGAATTCCCATACCCTTGTATGAACTAGTTTAAAATGAAGATTTCAAGAAGTCCCTCTCCAAGCTGTTACAGTCTGACCCCCCTCAGCCTTCCATTGACTCAATAAATCTCCAAGATGAAAAGCCAACAGTTGTCTTAGAGCCCATGGTAGACGATAGAGATGACTCATCCCCTCCATTCTACACATCCCTGAACATACATGATAAAGTGCTGCATAACTGCCTTGTGGATTCGGGGGCTTCCCATAACCTTATGCCCAAAATAGTAATGGAAGAATTGGGACTAGAGGGGACCAAAAATTATCATGATTTGTACTCTTTCAACTCAAGGAGGGTGCAGTGTCTGGGAGTCATCAAAGACCTGGTGGTTTCCTTGTTTTAGATGCCCATGAAGAGTGTGGTTATGGATATTGTGGTAGTTGATGTCCCCCCCAAGTTCGGCATGTTGTTGTCTAGATCTTGGATAAAAAAGATTGGGGGAACACTACAGATGGATCTCACGTATGCCACCATTCCGGTTTTCGGAGGGGAACAAAGGAGGTTATATAGAGAATCTCAGCTGGCCTACATTGTCAGTGATGAAGCAAACCCCACCAATCACCCCATCTTCGCAATTGACACCAATTTGGGGTCTAGCCTACTGCATCTCACCGATGCTCCTGAAGACCCTTTCCAAGTCAGAAAGCAGCCCAGTATTGATTATCTGACTCCACCTCCAACCCCCTCTGTGTGGAAAATGTTTTTCAATGGAGCTTCTTCTAGCGAAGGCACTGGCGCTGGAGTGGTTTTCATATCACCTTGTCAAGAGGCCATATCCCTGTCATACAAGATGGAATTCGAAACCACCAATAATGTGGCAGAGTATGAAGCTCTTATTCTGGGTATGAGGGCTGCAAAGGAAATGGAAATTAAAGAGATAGCGATATTTGGAGATGTTGAGTTGATTATTCAGCAGGTCAGAAATGCTTATCACGCTAATATTCCCCGGGTCAGAAATTATAGAAATGAAGTATGGGACCTGATGGATAATTTCTTCCTGGCTTTTAACATTTCTTTCATTCCAAGAGGAGAAAATACCTTAGCCGATTCTTTAGCTGTCTCAGCTATTTCGCTCAAGGTTCCTCTGCCGCCTATGGTGAAAAATGATGTTGATATAAAATACAGGCCCTCTGTACCGGACAATGTCAAGCATTGGAAGGTGTTCGAAGATGATCTGGAAATTGAAAAATTTCTCCAGTCTGTTGATGAATTTTCTGCGTTACACATTGACAAAGATCTCGACCTGGAAGGTGACCCTCTCCCTGAGGTGTTTTTAAATAAGATCGCTAATCACCAGATTATTCAGTTGCCTAGCAACCACATTCTGAGAGGACTAGTCCCTTTAGAAAGATTGTTCGATGGGAATGATGTGCCAGTGAAGGGTAAGGTCTCAAATGAAGATGCTGAGACAACCGAATGCAACATTGGCACACAGGAGGAGCCTAGGTTCGTCAAATTGTCAAGCAGTTTGACCAGAGAACAGAGGGACAAATATACGCAGTTGCTGAGAGAGTTCGATGATGTGTTTGCATGGATTTACGAAGACCTCAAGACGTATGACATATCCGTCATTGAGAAAAATATCCCGTTGAAGGAAGAGGCTGGGCCATTTAGGCAGAAGCTAAGACAAATAAATCCCATGTTGATGCTCGTCATGGAGAAAGAAGTAAAAACGTTGTTGGAGGCCCAGATCATCGTCCCCTTGAGATATTCCGAATGGGTGGCCAATTTGGTTCCAATAAGGAAGAAAAGTGGAGAAATCTGGATTTGCGTCGATTTCAGGAATTTGAATAGAAGCTCAAAGAAAGACAATTACCCTCTACCTAAGATGGAACAGATACTGTAGAGGGTAACTGGTGCATCTAGGATATCCATGATCGATGGGTTTTCTGGCTATAATCAGATATCGATCATGCCTGAGGACAAGGAAAAGACAACCTTCACCACTCCTTGGGGCACATTCATGTATGCCAAAATGCCATTTGGACTTATGAATACAGGAGCAACATTTCAGCGAGCCATGGATATATCCTTCATCAGGAAGAAGGACTAGTATGTGGTAATCTATCTCGATGACATCACAGTCTTCTCTAGCTCAGACAAAGAGCACCACTGCCACTTGAGGAAAGTTTTTCTGAAATGTCGGAGGTTCGGCCTATCCCTAAAACCCAAGAAATCTTTGTTCGCTATGCAGGAAGGGAAGTTATTAGGCCATATAGTATCAGCAGAGGGAGTGAGGATTGATCCTAGTAGGGTGGAGGCAATTTAGACCCTGTCACTTCCTAGATCTAAAAAGGAAGTTCAGGCCTTTTTGGGGAAGATTAATTTTCTGAGGCGGTTTGTCTCAAATTTTGCTGAGCTAGTGAAACACATCACAGCCATGCTTAGGAAGGGAAATGAAGTGAAATGGACCACTGAGCCCAGGAAATCTTTTGACCAAATAAAAAGGGCATTAACTGAGGCACCTTTGATGATCAGTCCTGACTATTCCAAATATTTCCTGATTTTTTCTTTTGCTTTTTGTGATACAGTAGCAACGGTCTTGTTGCAGAAAAATGAGGAAGGGAGAGAACAACCCATTGCCTTCTTCAACAAAGCGTTAAGAGATGCAGAGATTAGGTATGAGATCATGGAGAAACAGGCCTATTCCTTAGTAAAATCCCTCAATGCTTTCAGAATCTACGTCTTGCACTCAAAGGTAACCGCATACGTTCCTTCAGCTTCTGTGAAGGACATTCTTGTACAGCCCGAAATAGATGGGAGAAGAGGCAGATGGATAGAAAAAAAATTTGGAATTTGACTTGGAAATAAATTCCACCAAGTTGATTAAGGGGCAAGGTCTAGCCAAGCTACTGGATGAATCCAATTGTGAGGCCTTGGGGGTTAATTTCGTCAATACTTGCTCAGGAAATCAACAAGTTGAGTTGCACAGCCAACACTCTCGGGACGACTTATCGCTGGCAGAATGTGCCTGGTATCATGACATTCTGTACTTTTTGCAGGAGTTGAAGCTGTCAGATGGAATGAGTAAAAGTAAGGCAAGAGATTTAAAGCTCAAGGCGGTTAGGTATTGCCTCATTGGACAAGTCTTGTACTAGAAATACCCTCTAGGGGTGCTGCTGAGATGTTTAAACCCATCAAAAGCCCAGAAAGTTATGTTCGATTTCCACAGGGGCCTTTGTGGGGGGCATCATTTCTAGAAGACCACAGTTCACAAAATCCTCAGGGCTGGGTATTACTGGCCTACTCTATTCGCTGATGTCAGCAGAGAAATCAGGGCCTGCATCAAATGCCAAAAATTCTTGGGAAAGAAACAACTTAGACCACTACCACTGAAGCTTATAGTATCTTCAACACCTTTTCAACAGTGGGGGATAGACTTCATAGGGGAAATCCATCCTCCCTCAAGTGGCCAACATAGATGGATCTTAACAGAAACAGATTATTTCACTAAGTGGATAGAAGCTGTCCCCACCAGAAGTGCATCACACAGAGTGATTATCAGCTTCCTGGAGGATATAATAGCCAGATTTGGTTGTCCTAGTAGGATCATCACTGATAATGCCACTTCTTTCAAATCTGAGCCTTTAATTAAGTTCTGTGAACACTTCCAGATCTCGTTAATTCACTCCACCCCCTATTATCCCCAGGGCAATGGTTTAGCGGAGTCTTCCAACAAAATCCTGATAAATATCATCAAAAGATTATTGGAGGACAACAAAAGGGCCTGGGATTTAAAGTTGAAATTTGCTCTATGGGCTGATCGAGTGACAACGAAGAAATCCCTGGGCACTTTGCCTTTTCAGTTGATCTATGGAACAGACGTAGTTTTTCCCACTCAGCTCGCCTTACCTATGGAAAAGTTCTTTCAGGATCATGAAGGAGAGCCAGATCACATGGTCAGAAGGATTCACCAGATAGTGGAAGTGCAACAAATCAGGGAATAGGTGAGGGACGCAGCCCTTAGTCATCAGGAAAGGGTCAAACATGTTTTCGACAGGAAGGTCAAGAAGAAAGAGTTCGAGATCAGGGATTTGGTACTTAAGTGGAATGCACCCAGACAGGATAAAGGCAAGCACAACAAGTTTGACGCCCTCTGGATCAACCCTTTCAAAATCTTTGAGGTCTTCTCAAACAACATGTACAGGTTGCAAGATCTGGAGGGTGAAGAGGTTTTCAATAGCCCAGTGAATGGGCATTTTCTGAAGAAATGTTTTATTTGAGCCTTGGATGGCTCCTTCGTTTGTAAATATTGTACTTTGTTCTGTTCTTATTTTCTCTTTGCATGTTTTTGGCTTAATAATTGACTCCACAGCCCAATATCAAGGCACTGAAGCTGCAGAAGGAGTTCTTAGAGCATCATAGGGATGACTCTATCCCCCATGGAGCCTAATGTTAGCAACATTTTTTTCCTAGGCGCAAAGATACCCAGGTCTGCAGGATACATGGGAAGCGCCCAAGCGCAGCAGCGGAAGGACCTCTTTTTTGGTTACAAGTCAAGCGAACGGGCAAGGTTTTGCTGTCGGCAGCCGAGATTCATCCACGAAGCAGATCAAGGGTCATCGGGATTTCGGGGCTACCAATTTACCTGATATATAACGTCAGAGAAAGCTCCTTTATTTCAAGACTAAATCTGGGTTGTCCGATCCAACGACGCATGGCGCAGGATCCATTCACATTGGTATATCAGCATTTGGGAGTTCAAGGGGTAAAAGTCCCTCGTCATTTCACTTCTCAAAACCCCAAACCTAGAAATTTCGATAGCGCCCAGAATCGGGACTATGGTTTTGGTCGCCTAGTCGTAAAGGAACAAGCCTGGAAGAGGGGCGCTTATGTTTATCATTTGGCCACCCGGGCCCGCAGTGTTGCCTAATCAATTCAGAACCATCAAATCAGTGGGGCGACGCGTGGCGACCGTTAGGGTCTCCCAACATTTTTCCCATCGCGATTTCGAAGAAATAAGACCTGCTCCTTTCTCATCCGTGAATCCCGAAACGCCGAAAGCACTCTGGGAGATAGGCGTAGGCTCACGGCCCATGGTCACTTGGGAAAGAAAAGAATTGCGCAAGAGAGGTCAAAAGGCGTCGAGTTTTTTCACAGAGGGGATCACCGTGACTTCCAGGTGCCATCGGATTCGACCTCAATCCTAGTCTTTGCTTGGAGTAAATGAAGGCCAGAAGGGGTGGTTGAAACCTCCCATCATTCATTAAGTGCGAGGTATGGAGGGTCTGGCAAGCAGCCTGCTTGAAAGGGTCCTGTGTACCCTTTTTTCCAAAGAAGCCATGTCGAGTTCTCAGTCGGAGGAGGTCTGCACATGCTAGCTTGGCCCTTAATGGCTCAGCTACTCCCCTTGCAGGAGCCATGTGCAGTTCAGGTGGCGTCTAACAAAGAATACCCGTCCAAATTTGGCTGAAGGGACACAAAACCTTGAATGACTAAGCACGCTGATGTTAGGCTATTTTCTCTGAGTATATAGACTCGGTTTTCTATATTTTGTAAGCTATCGATAGTAGAGCACAACTCTCGACTGTAAAGTTTTAATAGACATTTCTAGTTTTCCGTTCACGCCTCTGTATGTGAGATTTCTTATTTTATGACAGACAATTTTTCTTACTCCGTTTAATCTTCATCTCATGCTGAGAGAGTTCATGATTGACTGATTCACATGAATTACTGCAAATATGTTATGATAAAGGATTTATTGTGGCATTATTGTATTCTCTGGTTTTTTTGCATTTGAATGTAAG
>WSFP011446950.1:0-20061 GCA_009831015.1 Picea engelmannii | reverse complement strand
GGGGGGGGGGAGCTTCAGTTGTGGTGTGTTATTGTTGTGAGAAAGGGAGATTCAGAGAGGTTGTTCCAGAGTGAAAAATTGTATCAAGTCTGTAGGACATATCTCAACACCATTCTTCCCAACAAATCTCCCATTTCCCTATTAGTTCGTGGCACAAATGAGGAGGGTCGAACCAGCACTTTGAGGCTGCTCCAACATGGTCATTCTCATCATTTTGGAGGAATATTACAGTGTTATATTCTCATATTTTTTCATATCTACCCAAGTGTATGCAACATGTCATAATTTTGGATATATATCAGATTTGTACTTGTTGTTCTAGTTGTTGTTACAACAGCCTAAATAAAGTCCATTTTGTGTTATCTTATGTAATCACTTTTTCTTATTTGAATGAAAATACAACTCTTGGTGTCAAAATATATTATTATGGGTATGTTATGAAATTGTTTGACAAAAAATCCTAAACCAAAACAACACTAATAAACAATCATATCAAAAATAAAACAAAACATTAGTACAACAAATAATAAAGGGGACTTACAATTTGTTTTGAGGTTGATAGCCATGTGTTTGACGGAAGTGTCGAACCAATAAACCACACAATAATTATTAAATTACAAAAATAGTAAGTAGAAGGTGTTATTAGTGGAAATTGGGCATATCTACCAACTATTCGATGAGATTCCAATACCAAGAAAACATCAAACATCACAAAAATGAGTAGAATTTTATATCAGCAGTGGTTGGGAAATTATAGTGGTATCAAAGCTTGTTTTCCTTCCAACCTGAGGGGTAAATAATGAATCATATCCTCATATTTTTCTGGTACATTAAGTGACTTAGGAAGATGGGAATAGATCAAGAGTTCATGGAAGAATTTTTACAATCTCATTGGAATATCAAAAGAATCTATCAACAGATCCTCTACAGTGGTTGAAGCCATACTTATCAGTTGGGGAGAATAAGAAGAAGAATGGATTCAAATATGAAGTATTTGGTGAAGAAAATACCTCACTTCATGATGAAGGTTTGATAGAACCTGAGGTTGAATTTTTGGATGCACATGATGAGGGTGTATTAGCACCCAAATATGATGACGATTTGGTGTTGGATGATTTTCCCTTGGATTATGATCTAACTTATAGGGAGTCATGAATGAGGAATGATGAAGAGGAAGTTGGGAAGCTTACACATGATCTTCATATGGAATTGCATTTGGCACATATTTCATCATTTCAGTCATCTATGGTAATCATGAAACATGAGGATGTTGGTAGTATTTATGGCTTTATGGAGGAGCTTCTTGTGATGGGTAAACACGAGGAGCATTCATATTTGCATGGGATGGATGAGATGTATGGCTTAAATAATTCTGATTATACACATAGTCTACATCTTCAAGATCAAAAGCCACTTCTTTTGGTGAGCCCATTTATAGCTCAAGTCATAACTGTATATGGGGAAGTTGAGCATATACCTTGTGGACCAGCCATTAGGGAGGTATATGCACCCACTTATTGTGGGAATGGGTATATTGAGTATGTGGACACATCAGTATGGGATTGTGGGGATATTCCTTCAGAGAGACTTCTTGACAGGTAATTCGAGCATACCATTGAGTTTGGATTGTCTAGGGACAAGAAGTTTATAGATGAGATTCATCGAGAAACATGTTCCTTGAAGATTGATCTTTGATTGGGATATCACCAGAATACTTATGGGTGTCTTTATGGGAACTGTGAGTTCTTTGTCATGCCATTGGGGTTGAACAACATACTTTCCACCTTTCAGTCTCACATGAACCCCATATTCACACTGCAACTATAGGATTTTATGTTAGTGTTATTTGATGATATCCTCATGTACAACATGACAAGGGAGGATCATTTGAGATAGTTGGATGAGACCTGGGGCATGATGGAGAGCATAGTCAGGCAAGGGACATAGATATTTATTTTTGGTTAGGAAATCATTAGGATAGGGACATGAAGTTTGGAATGACATATGTTTTATATTATAGTCATGTGAGAAGTGCGTAGGATGTACAAACACATCAAGAGGTGATCCATGTTATATTGGATTGGTTCAAGTGGATTTTAGTTGATTGAAAGTCCCACATTCTTGTTGAATATTCCAATAATTGGTTTGGTTGTGAGTTGATGGAGGGTAAAATTTAGGATGACAGGGACACAGTGGTAGATGATATCATCTACTACATAGGTATCATATACTATGTCCATGAGTCCACACTTAGGGGGGATATCATGAAGGCTATGCATGATACACCCTTAGTAGGGAATCCTGGGTACTTTCAAAATTACCAGTAGATCAGAGAGAGGTTCTCATGAAAGGGCGTCGAGGATGATGTGTGGATACATGTGAGGGAGTGCATGACTTGTCAGCAAAACGTGTTAGAACATACATATCCAATAGGATTATGGAATTCTACACTTATTTCAGGACAAAGGTGGGAGAGTGTGTCAACATATTTCATCACAGGTATACCAAAGGTGCATGATAGGGAATAAATTTGAAGAACTTCATTAGAGTATGAGGCACCATAGATATAAGAGTGGATCTTTAGGGAGGTCTTTAGGCTCCACAGGTTTCCTGACTACATTGACCATGATCAGGACAACATAGTTCTCAGGACATTTTGGAAGGATTTGTATAGATTAGCGGTAACAAAGTTGATCTATTTATCATAGTTGGAGTCGGTTGGTATGAGGCATAGCGGAATTATCATTTGGATGTGGGTTCTAGGAACTCATATGATTGATTTGTTTCATTTTTTGGACGCTCCGAGAGGATATGATGGGGTGCATGTTATATGGCAGGATATATTTGCTTTTTCGATACCCAAGAATGGGTATGACAGTGGACTTGTAGACTTTGATTCCACTCATGCGCATATGTAGGATATGATCCATAATAGTGGGGTCAAGTATTCTAAACATTACAGCTTGGGGTTCTAGGAGTGGAGGATGCATTCTAGGCATAAGGTCCAACCACTTATGATCAGAGTGGTGCAACGTCAACATGGTGGGTTCCTTTTGAGGCTAGCTTGGAACCCTGAGATTTCATGGGTTGATAGTTTGGCAGTTGGTACAGATGGGAGAGTAAGTTTTTATTATCAGGAGTACATTTCTATAGGGAATTGGATTGGCTTCCTAGGAGGGAAATTATATGTGGGATGGACTGATCCTTTACAGTATCTGATTGATATCTTGATCGATGGCCTTCAGAATGTCTCTTGTGTTAGTACCTTGTAGGACAATTATTTTAGTTGAGGGTGATTCACATCTTCTAGGTTGGTTTGGGACCCTCAGATCATCCTCAGTTTTAGTTTGGTTAATTTTATTGATCGTAGGGTTTTGATGACATTGCTTGAGGACAAGACATATTTGGGAAGGGAGGACTGTAATGTCCCCATTTTTGGATTCCTCTACTCTGTAGTTGGAGGTGACCTTCTGGGTTTATGTCAACCTAACAAGAGGAGTAATTTGAAGTTAACAATGAGATCGTTCCATTTGGAGGATTTATATTATTATTTCAAAGGTCCTCTTATCATATTTCATCATCAGGATCATCCATGTGTAGTAAGATTTTGATTTCATTGGATTTCCACCATTCCCATAATTTGGGAGTATTACTAAGCATAATTTAATGGATTTCACTAAGATTGTCATTTTAATAAATTATCTAGGAGGGTTACCTTATTGAAACATCTCGTTGGAACTGAGATGAATATCACTAAAGGTTGGGGTGATGAAAAGTGACTTCCAGTACCCGAATTTTTTTGTAAATTCAAATAAATTACTTTTAGAGTAAAAAGGTCTAATAAATTAATAAAGTGATTCTAGAGTAAATATTAAAGATGAATTAAAAAGTCACTTGAGGAGAAAAAGGTGAAAAGGGGTATAAATAAGAGATAGGGGATCATTTTCACTCATTATGTTGATGATTATTTGATATTTTGATTTGGAGATCTCTCAGATCCTTTGAGGTTCGGAGGAAACTCTTATTTGGACTGGTTTTGGTGCTGAAATATTCCACCCTAGCTAATCAGGTTTTGGTGGTGAGAGATCCACCCTAGCCATTTCAAGGGGAAGATAAATTATATCCTCCACTTGGAGTCCATTATTGAGGATATCTATTCACCTTGGAAGTAGATTGGGGTTTTTAGAGATTATATCATTTTTGGAGGATGTTGATTTGTTTATTGTTGAAGTTTTGGGGTTTGTGGAGTCATCTTCTTCTTGTGGAGGGGAACACTTGCCTTGTGGAAGTCATATTGATTGAAGGGAGGCCTTCATATTTCTATGGAGGTCATATTCATTGAAGGGAGGCCTTCATATTTCTGTGGAGGTCACTCTCTTCTTGTGGAGGGCCACATTTGGCTAGAGGAGACTATGTTTTTCTTGGAAAGGTTGATTTCTTTTGTCATGGGGTGGCGAGCTTCACTTGTGGTGACTTATTTCTTTGAGAAAGGGAATTTCATAGAGGTTGTTACAGAGTGAAAAATTGAAGCAAGTCTGTAGGAGATATCTTAGCACCATTCTCCCATTTCATTATTAGTTTGTGGCACAAACAAGGGGGGTCAAACCAACTCTTTGAGGCTACTCCATCATGGTCATTCTCAACATTTTGGAGGAATATTATAGTGTTATCTTCTCATATTTTCTCAGATCTACCCCAGTGTATGAAACAAGTCATAATTTTGGATATATATGATATATTTACTTCTTGTTCTAGTTGTTGTTGCAACAGTCTAAATAAAGTCCATTTTGTGTTATCTTATGTAAGCATTTTTTCTTATTTGAATGCAAATACAATTCCTGGTGTCAAAATGTATTATTATGGGAATGTTATGAAATTGTTTGACAAAAACTCCTAAACCAAAACATCATTGATACACAAGCATATCAACACCAAAAAAAAAAACATTACAACATCCAATAAAGGGGACTTACAATGAGTTTTGTGGTTGATATCCAAGTGTTTGAAGGAAGTGTCAAACTAAGAAACCACACAACAATCATTAAATTACAACAATAGTAAGTAGAAGGTGTTATTAGTGGAAATTAGAAATATCTACAAACTATTTGGTGAATTTCCACTACCAAGAAAACATCAAATCATATCAGAATTGAGTATAATTTTATATCAGCAGTCATTGGGACATTACAAAAGATCCCAAGACACCTTGATGAATAATGTGGATGAAATAACCATGATTTCCTCTAACTTGCAGATGAACCAAATCAATTAATGAGAGGGGTTGGTATTTGAATGACCAACCACCCTCCTAATGAATACATGTATGGAGAGTTGATGGAGGGAGATGGTACTTCCACCTCATTTCCAGTAATGCCCAGATTTTCTTTTGACAGAAGAAACAAGGATAGGTCGAGAACCTTCCAAGGGGTATTGAGTATAGGGAATGCACAAATGTATAAAACAATAGAGGAAAAAGAGGAGAGATGAGAGGTTTTGGTCTCAAGGGGAACACAGTGAGAATGCACAATATCTGTAGGTGAAAGCATGAGAATGTGAAAGAGAGTCAAAGAGAGAGAGAACATTGAGTTTTGCATTTTGGAGGTTTGTAAAAGGCCTGAGGAACAAAAAAGATATGAGAATCCCCTGGTCATATCATGGACTGGAGCGGGGGTGGTATGTTGTTGAAATGACTGATTAGCAAAGCCTATGGTTCGGTGGAAAAGCACTCACCCATAATCAGTTGGTTGGCTACAATATTGTAAACAAATAAGTAGTTCTTATACTCTATGTGAATGGATTTAATTAAATGGTTGGATGTATGTATTTGTGTTATGAATTTGTGTGCCTAAATTAATGTTATTAAATATTATGTCTTTGGAAAGCTATTGAAATTGAGTGAGGGTAAAACTGTATGGATGGTTGTATCATGTGATTGTATTTAGGGATAGTTATGCCTACAAAAATTGGAGTGAACCCTGGTAATAATCACAAGAGTATTATGTTATATAACGTGAAATTATGAATGTTTGTACCATTAATGGAAATTTACAGCTTTAGTAAGAACCTGTAGATAAAATGAAGGAATAAATTTCAAAAATTGAGTTAATAGGATTGACTGCAATATCCCCTTAAGGAACGACTACTTAATTGTATCGATGGTATGAGTACGACCACTATAGGCTGATAAATCTCATGTTTTCCTCTCCTTGACTTAGAATGTATGTGAGCAATCAAATCCTCTATTGAAATTCATGTAGTAGGATTATTTATTGTTGTAAATATATTAATATCCCAAGGAAAATGAGTTAATAACCTAGCAGGATAACATTACACAAGGATGCAAAAATGATAAATCCCAAAATGAAAAATAGAACTGGTTTGAACTCCTATGTGAATCATGAGAAATAGTCGTCATTGGATCGGTGGGGAGGTTGAATGACAATAGTCCGATCATCATAGTTAACTGAGATTCAGAGGTGAATTCCTCGCTTAACAGGGCTATTAGGGTATCGGATCTTCGGAGTGCCATAATTCCTATTTGGCAGGCCTTGGAAAATAATTGATACATCGATACCCGGGGACAAGGTTCTAGTGCATGGTTCCACATCCTTTACTGTTGAGAAATATTGGTCGTCTATCATGAGTGGGAGCCAATATTGACCATTCCCTGGGAGTTGGGAGTCATTCTACGAATTAAATTTCACCCATTGAAACATTGTTTAATTCAGGGTGTATGTTGGTAATCAAATCGATGAGGAGGATGAAGTCGACCATTAGATGATCAAAGGAATGGGATTCAGGGTAATGGTATAGATTGCCCAAAATATTGGATCCTTGGATTACCAAGAGATCCTTTATTGTAAGAAATTTAAAATAAACGAGATGTCGATATCCGGGGAGCAGGGTTCCAACCCTTGGTTTCATGCCTTATCCTTTAAACATGAGGAGGGAGAAGGTGACATCCTGATGACCTGTGTTTCCAATGTAGTTTCCAAGGTGTCACAGGATTGAAATTTATCCACACCAGGTTCATGGGAATGTCAATTGTGGGCCTTGAAAAGATTACGCCCTTTACATCGATTCCCTAGAAACATTGGTCATTAGATATACTGGCTGAGAGATAACAACCATAGATATTTGTAATAAGGTTAGTAGGGGAAATGACACCAATATATGGAGGTATCATACCCCCTAGATATCGGAAGGGATCGAGTGGAAGGGATTTCCAAACCTAGTATACTTGAATATAGAGCATGATTTCGGGGCGTGGTTCTTCTCATCCTTCGGACTATCAGAAGTTCTTCCCCAAGCTCATTCACACCAAGGGGTCTCGATATATTGATACCTTGGGGAATGGTTCCAAAAAAGGTTCCATCCTTCCTATGTTATCTTTTGAGTGGGGAGGATGACATCAAATGACATACACAAACCAATAAGATAAGGATATGTGTCAACACCTGGTTAGTTAAGTTATTATGCTTGTGATGATGTGTTTATAAATAACCCTAAATATGGAATACAACTTGGAATGGAATTCCTTCCCCACATTTATCTCCTTCTTTCTTGGGATGTGTGTGTTGATGTACGTTCCAATGCAACCTCTCTCTTGGATGCTTACCTCAATTGCCTAGACTACAACATTTTGGTTATGTTTTGATGTGACTTGATTCAGGACATGGAAGATTTGTTGTGATATGAAAAATTGTTGGCTGATTTTTTCTTGCAAAGGATGATCAATAATGGAGTCTGCACGCTTGAAAATTTCAAAGAAATCTCTCTCGTCGATATTGATGAAGAATTTTTCTTGATGTGATCCATTGCTCGCGATGATGGAGAGATAGGAAGAATAAATCGCTACTCTCTTATGGACAATGGATTCTCATGGACATTAGTGATTTTTGATGGTGGATGATCATCAATTGTTGCTCAATGCTCACACAAAATGTTCTAGAAAACACTCTTGTGGAATGCTATTAATTGTTGATGTTGTTCTGGCACATTAAATATGGACGTTGATGAAGATCCTCTCTTGATTGTTCATGGTCTTCTATATACTATGATTCCAAAGAAGGATACAATCAAATATGCGCCCCTGTGATGAAAAAAAATAATATTAGAAGAATTTTCTACTTGTAGATAATGTTGGTTGAAAACACTCCACCTGTAAAGCTATTGCAATAGAAGAGTCAACTTGAGGAGCGAGATTAGTTTAAATATAGATAGAAAGAAAATTCCAATGCATGAAGAAATTATGATAGCCTTCACTAAGAACTTAGAATAAAATTTAAAGTGATGACCATCCATTTAATTGATGACGTGCTCCAAGACAAGAAAGAGGAACATTAGAAGCCATGGAATTTCTCACATTTTTTGGTTGGATAAGCATAGTCGCCGAAAATTTATTTTGTTTGGAATTTCTTGGGGGATTTTCGAATATTTCCCTTTCAAAACTCAGTACAAAAAAATTCACTTTATGAATGCAAAGAGTTCAAATTTCGGTTCAGAAGGGAGTCGATCAATGGTTCACATGGAGTCGACTAGTGGGTGGCATTTCAAATTTCCTGCAGTCAACCGGTGGTTGGTTTGGTGTGTTAAATATAATGTAACCTCAACAGTATGACTGTACACTGCCAGTTATCCTATCCAGTTGTACTATCATTTCTTGATGTTCTTGATTTGCTTGAGCCTATTTAGCTCAACTCTTTCCCTTTTCTCAATGTACTTTTTTCTCATATACTCAATATACTGAATACTATTTATGCTTTGCTCTTTCTCTGTATTCTCTGCTTCTCATTTTATCATGGTATCGAAGATTTAGATGTAAGCCTCTTCACACAGTATAGAGAGTAGCCCGATCCTAAGCATCGAAGAGTTTAAACTATTAACGAGAGAACAAGATGTGAGATTCTTCACAAAGATTGGAGAACAATGTGCAGTCCAAAATACGCTCTAAAGATCACTGTAGAAAGAAAAAATGAGGAAGTAGAGCGCAATACGCTCGAAATAATCGTGAGCATTTAAAGATTCATGAAAGATTCATGAAGCAGAGTTGTAGAGGGAAGAAACAATTAAAGATACGTGAGTTCTTTACAGAATTCATGAAATTCTTTCTTCCGGAGAAGATTCTGTGAGAGATGAAAACGACAAGTAGACGTAGACATAAGATCGGTTCTACTAACAGATCTGAGGCATCAATCAAGCTCATAAAGGATGAGGAACATGTAGAAAAGGTGAACACGTTTCAGTCGTTATATCAAGGCGAAAGAAACAATGACCGTCTGATCAAGAAAATGTGTGCATGTTTTAACTGCCAAAGGTTTTCAAATTTCACAAATTTGGTGATGTTCGTGCAATGGTTGCAAAGCAACAAAACTCTCGAAACCCAGGATTCTGAAGTTAAGATCTTAGCCGTTCATTTTCTAAGACTTAAGGAATGTTGGATACTCCAAAAATTCACAATTCGGCACCTCGCTGACTTCGAGAGCAAGAAGGTCAAAGAAAACACTTGCTTGAACTCACGATGTGTGAAATCGAGATTTGATCATGATATTCCATCAAGGAGGACACATGGAGAGATCTCGACATTTTGTAGGGTGTAAAGGTTAGAGAACAAGGCGGTGAGAATTCAAAAATCGCGAAAACATGACTCGATCTGAGCCTTTGGATCAAGAAATATAGTGAGTCGTCGATCTGACACGATTGGGAACTCGAGAATCGGGAGGACAGAGGTTCGCCATCCTCTGAGTTCATGAAGCACAAAACCTCAACTCGATCGCAATAATTGATCAAAGAGAGGACTAGACTGTTGATCTAGTGCCATTGACATTTCGTGGATTGGGAGAATGGAGGTGCAAGTCATTTGAGTTCGCGAAACGCGAAATTCTCACATCATATGAACAGTCCATTGGAAGGGACGCCTGGCGAGCATTCATCACTTCGCTAAATCGTGACTTGAAGGATTCAAATAACATAGTTTCAAGAACCTATGATACACGAAATCATGAAATAATCACACTCATTGATCGAGAAAACATCTAGACCATCGATCCAGCGCCATCGCGATTTTGGAAATCGGGAAATCAGAGGTGATATTTTAGTGAAATCACGATATGAGAAAGTCTGAGGTGATCTGAGCCATTAGATCATGGAAGAATCGGGACCGTCCAATTGGGAGCTCTGAAATTTCAGAATTTCGGGAGTCGGGGAGTTAGGTTTGGCTCACTTGCAAAGTCCTGACATGCGAAATCGTGACACGCTCGAAGATAAGCCCCCCGGTCATAGCTGAGGGTCACATCAGGAGAATTTAAGGGAGGATCTAGGGAATGGTAACCCATTTCATTATTTTAGGAACTGGAGGACCCGGGGTGCCTTGTAACGGAAGTCCCAATACACGAACCCCGAAATGCTTGTTTTTTAGTCCACAGTCACATGAGAAGCTAAACTTGAATTTTTTCTTTTGGCTCTCGAGTAAACTCAGTAAGACCGAATCCACCATAAGAGGAGCTATAGTTGTTGCAGTTTCAAAATAATAGAGTTCAGAGCTATGAATCAATAGATCTTGCGCTCGGATAGTCAAATCCAGCCAGATCAAATTCAAAGAAGTAGTCTACACTGCGTATTTCGGTCTAAAGTCACTTCAAGAAATTCGAAGACTCAATTTTCACACAGGAATCAAGTAAACATGAAATCCTATTTCTTAATTTAGTTTTTTTAATTCTTTAAAGATGTCCACGTCTAGCAATTTAGGACCAACTCAAGGACCGATTCTTCTTTGAAAGAATTATGAGTTTTGGTCTCTTTGAATGAGATCCTTCTTACAAGCACAAGAGTGTTGGGATCCAGTGGATCTTGGATATGTGGAACCAAATCTAGCAGACCTTGCTACCATGACCAACCAACAGAGAACTTCTCAGGCAACACAAAGGAACAAAGAAAATAAGGAAAAATTCTAGATTCAAAATTCAGTGGATGACTCGATTTTCTCAAAAACCACAAGCATTGTTACCTAAAAACAGGTCAGGGAAATCCTTAAATCATCCTACCAAGGAAATGACAGGATCAAAATAGTTAAACTACAGACCTTGAGGATGCATTTCGAGACTTTAAAAATGACAGACTCTGGAAATGTTGATCAGTTTATGACCAGAGTCATGGGAATTGCAAACCAAATCAGATTGACTGGTGAAGCCATCCCTGATCAATGTATTTTTGAGAAAGTCCTTAGAAATTTACCAAACAAATTTGAAATGGTCATTACAACAATCCTTGAATCCAAGGATTTGTCAAAATTTTCAATAGATGAATTAATGGGCTCTTTGTTGACACATGAGACCAGACTGCATCTCACAAATGAGTCAATCACCAATGCCTTCAAAAATCAATTCTCTTTCAATAGAGGGAGAGGTAGAGGAAGAGGCAGAGGTCACCAAGGAAGAGGGAGCAGTCTAATTAACCCTCACTCAAGTGGAGGTCACAGACAACAGAACTTGAATCAAACTTTCCAAGGTCACAGACAACAGAACCAAAATCAGAATTTCCAGCCTCAAAGAGGTAGAGGGAGAAGATCAAATGACAAATCAAGCATACAATGCTATTACTGCAAAAAGTATGGGCACTATGAATCTGAATGGAGGAAGAATAAAATAGATCAACCTTCAGGTAGAGCACATATCTCACATCATGAAGGAGAAACCTCAGAAGGTATGTTTCTCTCATGCCACAAGACTGAAGAACAACATAAAGATCTTTGGTTGTTGGACAGTGGATGCAACAATCACATGACAAGTAAAAAAGATTTTTTTTCATGCATTGATTCCTCAATTTCCTCTGATATTACACTTGGAAATGACTCTTTAGTCAAAGTTCAAGGAAATAGAACTATACCTATTCTTACTAAACAAAATGTAAAGAAAGACATAAACAATGTCTATCATGTTCCAGATTTGAAACATAATCTGTTAAGTGTAGGAAAACTTATTGAACATGGCTATAAGGTACTTTTTGAGGGAGCATCATGCAGGATATATGATAAAACCCCCAGCAGAAAATTGATTTCTGAAATCCACATGACTCAGAATAGGATGTTTCCACTGACCCTCGGAACTACAAATATGATCCAATAATATGCACAAAGTGCATCCACCCCAAATGAAACTCTGCTTAGGCATACAAGATTTGGAAATCTACCCTTTCAAATTCTAAGTCTTCTACAGAAGCACTCCATGGTCAAAGGTCTCCCTATTTTTAAAGAGGAAAATCCCCCATGTGCGTCTTTCACTCGAGGAAAACATAAGAGAACTAGTTTTCCACAGTCCTCCACTCAAGCCCAACAACATATCGAACTCATTCACACTGACCTATGTGGACCAATGCAAAAGATTCAATAGGTGGTAGCTTTTATTTTCTAACGGTTATTGATGACTTTAGAAGGAAAACATGGATCTATTTTCTCAGATACAAGTCTGAAACTTTTGAAAAATTCAAAGAATTCAAAGCTGAAGCTGAAAAACAGAGTGGCCAATATATCAAAACTCTTAGGTCAGATGGAGGAGGAGAATACAACTCCAACGAATTTGCAACTTTCTACAAATCACAAGGCATCATCATGCAAACAACATCCAGGTCTACTCCACAACAGAATGGAGTGGCTGAAAGGAAAAATCAGACAATAATGAACATGGCAAGAAGCCTACTCAAAGAGAAATGTCTGTCAAATACTTTTTGGGCTGAATTCGTAGCATGCTCAGCTTATCTTATGAATAGATCTCCAACCACTAGTCTCAAGATGAAAGTCCCTCAAGAAGCATGGAGTGGGACAAAGCTAAATGTTGCTCATCTCAGGACATTTGGATGCATAGCATACGCTCACATCCCTTCCGAATTAAGGAAGAAACTCGATGATAGAAGTGAGAAATGTATCTTTACTGGATACAATGAAACATCAAAAGCCTACAAACTCTACAATCCAATTTCAAAGAAACTAATTCTCAACAGAGTCGATGTAAAATTTCTTGAAAATCAACTCTAGAATGAATTTGAAAAATCAACAAATGGACAGTCGTGATCCATTACTGTCACTTCCTGAAGACATAGAGAATTTAGGACATCAAACACATCAGGTTTCTCTTCCAAGAATGAAGGTACAAGGACAATCTGAAAAATAATAGGATAACTCAACTTCCAGCAAAGACTCATCCTCTGAACTTCCAAATCAGAGAACTCGAAGTTTGAGAGAAATCCATCAGCAGTTGGATGACATTGAATAACATAATTTTTTTGCATTAATGTCATGTCAACCTACATCTTTTAAAGAAGAAGCTAAGGAGCCTCATTGGGTTCAAGCCATGAACCAAGAGATTGACTCCATTGAGAAGAACAAGACATGGTATCTTGTTGATCTGCCTAGAAACAAGAAGAGTATTGGTGTCAAGTGGGTTTACAAAACTAAACTCAGTGAAAATGGACAGATTGAAAATAACAAGGCAAGACTTGTTGCCAAAGGATTCTCACAACAACCAGGTATTGATTATGGTGAAAATTTTTCTCTAGTGGCAAGGTTGGACACTGTAAGGACTCTCTTGGCCATAACAAACCAACACAAATGGAAAGTATACTAGATGGATTTCAAGTCATCTTTCCTGAATGGTTTCTTAGAAGAAGAATTTTATGTCGATCATCCACCTGGATTTGAAGTCCAAGAGTAGCCAGCCAAAGTGTATCGGTTGAAGAAAGCCTTATACGGCTTAAAGAAATCTCCACGAGATTGGTACAACACAATTGACACTTACCTGATCAAAAGTGGTTTTAGCAGAAGCCAAAATGAGCCAACTTTATACACCAAATCGGATCAGCATGATAAAATTCTGATTGTATGTTTATATGTTGATGACATCATATATACTGGAAATCTTGAGTTAACCAATTTTACACATGCCATGAAATCTGAGTTTGAAATGACAGATCTTGGCATAATGAAATATTTTCTGGGAATTGAGGTTGATCAATCAACCAAAGGCATTTTTGTCTATCAACAAAAGTATGCAACAAACATCATCAAAATATTTTGCATGGAAGATTGCAATCCAGTAGAAATTCCTATACCCCTAGGCACAAAATTGAGCAAGATGAAGGCCCTACAGTGGACCCTACCTTGTCCAAAAGTTTAGTAGGCAGTTTGTTGTATCTTACAACCACTCGGCATAATATAATGTATACAACCAACCTTGTTTCTAGGTTTATGGAATCCCCCAAAGATTCTCACTGGAATATGGAGAAAAGGATTATGAGATATGTTGCAGGCACTCTCAATTTTTCCTTAAGGTACACTCAATCTGATGATAAAAATATCTTTGGTTACACAGACATTGATTTTGTAGGCAGCCTAGATGACAGAAAGAGCACCTAAGGACATGTTTTTCACCTGGGCGTGACCCTGATTTCATAGGCATCAAAGAAGCAACCCATTGTATCGATATATTCTACAGAGGCAGAGTATGTCGTTGCTACCTTAGTTTCCTGTCAAGCTATGTGGATGAGAAGAATATTGAATGATATGTCACATACAGAAAAGGAGCCAACTCTTATCTTCTGTGACAACACCTCAACAATTTCTCCATCCAAAAATCACGTGTTTGAGAAGAAAAGCAAACACATTGACACTGACTTTCATTGCATCTGCAAGCTCATCAATAATGGTGACATTGAACTTAAATTTTGTGACTCTTGAGATCAGCTCGCAGCTATTTTTACAAAGCCACTAAGAAAATCCATTTTTTATTTTCAGAGACAGCACTAGGGAATTATCAGTGTTGATGATTGTAACTGTTGATTTTAAGAGGGAGTGTTAAATATAATGTAACCTCAACAGTCTGACTGTACATTGCCAGTTGTCCTGGCCAGTTGTACTATCATTTCTTGATGTTCTTGATTTTCTTGAGCCTATTTAGCTCATCTCTTTTCCCTTTTCTCAATGTACTCTTTTCTCATATACTCAATATATTTAATACTATTTATGCTCTTCTCTTTCTCTGTATTCTTTGCTTCTCATTTTATCATGGTGTTGAATGGTGCATTAAAAATGGAGTCATAGAGAATGGTGATGAAGATGGAAGATATACTACTGAATTAATTGGTAGTGATTATCTCTATCATGTTCGACAAGATTAATGTAGTCGATGAAGAATATAACTTGAAGAATAGTCTCCCAGCCCCCCCCATTTTGTTGATACCATGAAGACGATCAAGTGCTTCCCTATTATTTCTAGAGACTCAGTTGGTCCAACCCTAAAGATACGATGAAATAAATGCAAAATTCAATATGAAATAATCTTCCCTAGGATGAAAATGTTTCTTGGGCCCTTGATATCCTATTTTGAATATGCGTGTGGAATTTCCTTTGTCCCTTGATCGAAATATGTATTAATGAAGAAAATCAAAGTATTTGGGCATGAAGAAGTCGACAAGTTGAAAAAAAAATTACTTACCTTATTATTAAGCCAAACACATAGAGAAGAATGACTAACTTCCTGACAATAATGAATTTAACCAGACATCGACTATGGAGAAGCGGTTGACTAGGTCGACTGACCTATTCCACCTAGTTGATTTCTAATTTGACGTATGGTCGACTTGCAGATGTTGAATATTTCAAATTGGACAGTGTGCGCTACAGAAATTTAGTTGGATCTCAAATAGAGTATTCTCGGGGGGTTAGTACTCGATTTCCAGTTAGTGAGGTGATAGTATGAAAAGGAAACAAGCCAAGTTCCAACACTATTCGACTAGAGGAAAGAGAAAACCATATCGAAATGTGCCTAAAAACTAATTATCATGGCTAACTTATTCAAATTTATGAGAAGAATGAAATGAATAACAGAATGAATAGAATAACATAGAGATACAAAGAACAACAACATATATCCAGTGAAGAATAACTTATTAAATAAATAAAATAGTCTTTAATTGTAAAATTGTAGAACTGAAAACAACTTGCTCGAATGGTGGTAGCTTTCTATAAGAAGAGATGTGGATGCTAAGCACATCCATATGAGAAAAATGATTACAATGAGGCTCCAGAGGCATTTTTAACATTAATAATGATTCTAAAACCATATACATCAAAAAACCTAACCCTAGGAGATGAACCACCAAACGTTATGTGGGCCCTAATGGGTAAGTTGGTACCTCAACTTGCCGGAGTCTTAACTTTTGCATACGACCTTCGTTTTAGGTGTGTGATAGCCCGTTGGAAAGGTATTTTCAAGAGATACACATTATTTCATCAAAATCTAACACTATCTATAGTTTGACTATGAAAATCCAAAAACAAACATTGTTTAGGGCCCCAAAATAGCCATGGAAGTACAAAAAGATGTACTGACATGACAACTTCCAAAATAAGCCAGTTGGAATAGGTGGGAGGCCACCAATATCCACCTAGATGTTGTGCATGGCTTCAAGATGGCCCCAGAAGTGTAGAACCCATAATTACAAATACATTTCATCATTACAAAGAAACATGTTGAACTAGAAATTGTCAAGAGGACCTAGTTGGAATAGGTGGGCGGCCACCAATATCCACCTGGATTAGTCTTCCCTCCTTAGGCATAAATGGTCTCCATTGCATTGATTTCCCCAATCAAGTGAGGAAATTTATTTTGAATTTGGCTATGGGTGAGCCACTTTCCTTGGTGTAGGAGTTGCCCTGCCTTGACAACCCGATAAAGTTGGAGCCTCTGTTGGCATGTGTCCTCACTACTACATATTGAAAAATTTGCAATGACTACTTGCATGGAAAGTACCCTTTCATCACACAAGTGAAGATAAAGAGTTGAATTTTTCAATTTTTTTTTAAATCCAGCCTACATTCATCGCTCTTGTGATGAAACCAAATGTATGTATCAAGAGCGATGAACGTGAAGACAATGGACTATCGTCGCTCTTGCAACGACCTTTGGTAATTTCCACAAGAGTGATGATTACCATTAACCATTACACTCTTTGACAAAGTCAACATTGATCGTTACAGTGTTTGACAAAATCTACATTGACTTGGTCAACTTTCGCCGCTCTTGCGACGAACAAAATATCTATAAATATTTTGAAAATTATGAATGTTGCAACAACTTTCTATAACAACGACGGTTTAGAAAGGATATTTTTGTGTGGAAGAATGTCATAGAATATTAGAGGTGGGAAAAAAGTAAAGAGGGTGAAAAGGGTGATGGTAGATGTTATTTCCCTTGCAAAATATGTTGCACTATAATTCTTGTAAGAATTTTAATAGAAACAACTAAAAAACATTGTAGGAAATATGGGCACATTGATGGGGGATCAAATGAATATCACCCCGTGGTAATTATCTATATATTCATTATCTATTTTTATATTTTTGATTTTATAAAAAATATATATGTGTATATATTTTTTGAATATTTGTTATACACACTAATTTTGCATGATTGTTTGTAATTATAAAGTTAGAGTTATCCTCTAACATTCTGCAAAAATTTGCACCAAGTAGTAGTAGAAATGATGTTGTACAATTTGAGGAACATGATCAAGCAAATGAGGATCTCATGGAAGAAGATGATGGGACAAATCAAGTTAATGATCCCATGGAAGAAGATGATGGGACAAATCAAATGAGTCAAGATTTGTTTGCTCAGTCGGATGAGGATGGGGGAAGTGATGGTATTTATGATGAACCTCTATTAGAAAAGGCAAATAAACGACTTTATGAAGGCTCAAGAGAAGTTATTCTCCCCACTACATTGTTGCTAGTGAACTTAAAGGTTATGAATATTTTTTCAAACACATGTATGAAACATATCCTAAGGTATGTAATATGTTTCATATCATATACATAAATGTTGACTTTTTTCTATTATTTTTAGTGTTAATTAATGTGTAAAATAAGAATGCAATTTTTACGATTAATATTCTTTACATTAACTAGTTATTTGTTATGTTGTAGATTGTGAGGTGAATTTTTGTTACCATCGTCAAATATTTTACCTCCCACATATCCAGATTTGCATGCCAATATGAAAGACATTGGAATGTATTATCAAAGTATATATGCATGCCCTAATGATCATATTATATATTATGAACAACATGCTTCGACAACAGAATGCCTGCAATGTCTTATCAGTAGATATTGAACCAATCAAGTAACAAAAAGGGTTCCTTGAAAGGTTCTTCATCATATTCCCATAATTCCACGTTTGTAGTGATTGTTCAAGTATGAAATCATAGCACAATTTATGGATTAACATGCATGTAATAGAAGTGGAGATGGTTTTCTTCGAATGTCTGTCGATGGTTATGAACCGAGGGAAAATGGAAAGATTTCAAAGACGAACCTCGTAGTATTAGGATTTTATTGTTAGCTGACGGTGTTAATCCATTCAGAGAGCTTAGGTCTATTTACTTAGTGTGGCCTATTTTTGTTATCAATAATAACATTCCTCCTTGGATGTCATTTAAGAGGGAGCACATAATGTTGACAATGATTGTTCCAGGTATTTGTTTACATTAATTTTTTGAATGTAACATTTTCATTTGTTTCATTTTTTGCATAATATATTTTGTTTATTTGTTTACTTATATATACATATCATAGTTATAATAATTGTGTGTAATTTAAAACAATTAGGTAAGTACCAAGTTAAAGATATGAATGTATATATAGAGTCTCTTATCGACGAGCTACTAAAGCTATGGGTTGGCATCACTATGTATGGCATCTATAAACCAATCGAGGACAATAAAATTAAATTACGTTGAATATTTTATGGAAAATTAATGATGCCCTATGACTAACACATTTTTGTGGTATGTAGGACTCCATTACTCTTTAATACTATATAATGTTGTAATGAAATCATGATACATGTTTAATTTTTAAATTTAATCTCATTGTATAATTGAGATTAATCCATCTGTTGTAGGTCTTCAAACTTGCATGTCCAATTTGTGGTCCTAAGATTAAGTATCACCATTAAAAAAGTTTAGGAAAGGTGGTGTTTGATGAGTATAGTCACCTCCTCCCTAAGAACCATAGGTATCGTACTACTGAAAAACATCCTTTTACTGGGAAAGAAGAGACTAGTTTAAACCCATGAAGAATGACACCTCACCTATGGAGGTTGGAATATAATAGAAATCATCAAGGCACACAATTTCTTTATGTATCGTATATGCAATTTTTTAAAGTTTTTGTTTTAATCATTGAATTTATTTTATCGTATTTAATAATTATTGTTTTGATTTATTTTATGCTTCATGAAGTTCGCCATCATGAAGGTATTAATAATGGGCTTCCACAAGGAACGAAATGTTATCCCACTCAATTCATGAGGTTTCCCTACTATGAGGAGATAAAAATAGCTCATTTGTTTGATACAATGCATATCGGAAAGAATGTGACATAAACGTTATGGTGAACCATAGATGGTAGGAGGGATAAAGAAAAAATTGTCAAAAATTGTACTAACATTTAAGAAGCCAATCATGCAATACAAAGTGTAGTCCTATCAAACAGAGATGGAGATGAAAATAACCTTCCATGGTTATTAACAGAGAAACAAAGAAATGATGTAAAAGAGGTCATTCAAAGAATTAAATTTTCCACGAGTTTTGCTTCAAACATAAATAATATCTTAACGAAGAAAGGTGAATTTGGTGGAGTAAAAACACATAATTGGCATACCTTCATTAAGGTAATAATTTTGGTATACATCTTTATATATATTGGCCTTATACATTTTTTAATTTTTTAATTTTTTTTGTCTACTTTGGTTTAAACAAATAACGATTCATTTTTTTTGTTACGGTATGTTCTACCGCTATCTCTCCCAAATGTCTTTGACAACAAAGTCAAACAAGTTATATATGATATTGGAAAATACATGAGGTAATTAGTTGTGATTTATATGCATAATTTTCTTTCAATTTGTTGTTGTACTTAATGACATGTGTTTTACTTGTAATGTAATACATTATATTATGTTATGTTGAAACATGTTATTTGCTTGTGTCATGGTCTCATGTATATGG
>ML870726.1:0-14865 GCA_009831015.1 Picea engelmannii | reverse complement strand
ATTTATTGAGTAAAGTGTTGGTTGGATACATTGTTGGCTTGATCATCTTGATAGTTATTAATGAATTGATGCTTTTGCCATAGCTAATTGATAAAACGTTGACCTCATTGATATCTATTGTTTTTACATTGCTTATTAATTGACATCAGATAGTCATTGAAGTACTAACCCATTGAGTTATAGACTGCATATATACTGTACTGTTGTTGTCTTGTTTCGGGCAGGTGTTTTCATTTGGGCATACACTTCTTTATTGGCTGATTAGCCGGACTGTTTGACTTTGGTGGTAACCTGTGAAGGGGAAACTTTGACCTTGACTTTATATCTTTGCCTCTTCAAAACCCCAGGTTACCGGGGACGTCTCCCCTGGGTTAAACCTCCCTAAACAAAAAGAGCCTCCCCATTGAGGTGACATTGGGTGGGGAAGGTTCCTGTTATGCCAGTTTGGTCTCTATCCTTTAGGCTTTAACCTAAACTACAAACTGTGCGATAACATGTTGCATTTGATTTGAGCATGTGCCAAATAGGAGGTGCGCCCCTTTTGAGAGGTGACACATTCCCATGTGGGCAGCCAACCTCTTGAGAGGTGGCACACCCCATATCCCCTCAAATCTTCAAGGTGGCAAGCCGTGGGAGTTTGTGGAGAGGTGACAGCCCACTCTCCAACACTTGGCTGCTCATTGTCTTACACTTGGTGCACCCTCCTCTCCAAGTGGTGCGCCCTCCCTCATGGGAACCTTCACCTATTTTGTTATTTAAGCAAACATCCCCCCATTGCAAGAGTTAGTTCAAGCTGGGTTAAGGATTGCTTTCATGTTGTAATCTGTACTATCATTCTACATTGGAATAAAGAAAGGCTTTGGAGGCAACTTGGTGTGGATCTCATGTGTGGATGCTAATTGTCATGTACCAATCTATGAGGTGAAATTGTTTTGATACATTTCTTTCAATTGGTTAAATGGTAGCTTTGATCTATTAAACTTGTTTGATTCTTAGATCAATTATCTTTCTTTTAACAAGATTTACTAAGCTTGCTTGCATTTTAAAGCTTGTTGATACTCATATATAATCAAAGAATTCATGCTTTCTTGCTTGATTAACATGCTTTCTGGATTTCATATGTAAATGATACTACTATTTGATATTGTGTGTAAGTGTGTTGAAGCTTGTAGGGTCTCATACTTGAAGGGAGGTGGAGCTTGCTTGCATCCTCTTCATCTTCAAGATTCAACAAGGACAATAGCCCCTCTTTCATGCCGAAAAGACTCCATATTGCCAAAGCTTTGCAAGGGTTTTAAAGCATTTCTTCTCATCTCCTCAAACAAAATCTAAATATTTTTCGGTTACTTTAGTTTCTTGCAAAGTAAAAGTGTCTTATCAAAAGAATTATCATAAGTTTCTCTTTTCCTTTGCATAAAAAAGCAAGTAGATTGGATCTCTCTTTAATCTAACTTGCAATCTACTTCTAGCTCAATTTTTTGTTGAATTTTTTTAAAGGCTGAAGGTAGTTTTGATTTATAAAGGATTCAAAGTCATATCTTGGTATCTTTGTGACATTACTTACTGTTTTGGGACAAGAAGTAATATCAGAAAGAAAGTCTCTTTTCTTTCTTGTTTTACTTAACCCTTTTTCTCATTTTTAGTGTAGTTTTAATTAGCCAATTTTCTATAGCTTTATGTACATTTACTAACATTTTTGCAGGGTCTTCCAATAGCTCTTTTGGGCATCTTTGCCCCAATTAACTTGCTGTTTTTGCAGGTTTGACGAAAAGACAAAGAGGAATGCTGCCCAAATTTTGAATTTTTCAAGCCTCAAGAACCCCTTGAAGTACCCCATACTTGTATAAATTTGTGAAAAAAGTTGTAAATCTTTTCGATCCATTCATATAAGGGTCCTTAGCTTTTTCAAAGACTCTTTAAAGAGCAATTGTAACAGAGCTAATAAAATAAGTGAGCCAAAGGAGGCCTCACTTTTTGTTTTCCCCCTAAGGGGGTTGGTGTTGTGATTTTGGGCATCTTCCGTTTAACTTGTTTTCTTTGCTTAAAGCTCTAAATTATTTCACGTATAAGGATAAGCTAAAAGTAGTATCTCAATTCATCACACCTCAAGTAAGTTAAATCAATCTAGATTAGTTTGCCTTTGCAAAGTAGAACACTAATTGCTAGATTAGCTTTATTTCTTGCAATTTCAATTTTGGCAAATAAACCATCCCCTCAGCTCCTCGAAAGAGGCCTGATCAGTGTGAATTAATAATTAGTCTTACATTTCAATTCAGTTATTTATTTCTCTCAGTGCGGTTCCTGACCCTTCCAGTTGCGAGCTAGTCTTGATCTGCTAGAAGTAAGTTTCATACACGCTGTGCTGGTCAGTGGTTGATAGATTAATTAGGACAATCTCTAAAGTAGTTAGCTTAATGCACGGGAAAATGCCTTAAAGTGACCTGCGAAGTAAGACGGACCCTCTCGGGACCTGGCTTCCCACCCGTTTTGGACATCCAACACTTTGAGTGAGTTTACTGGTGAGACCGTTGGGTTTCGGTAAACTCTCCGCAAGTTTCCAAACAAAGAGCTAACCTCCAAGGAGGCCCAAACCATTTCATTAACTAAACATCAATTTATCCTAATAAAACACGCGAACTGCATTGCCCACGATTCACTTTAAGGCACTGATCTCAATTTTCACATTCAGACAAAGCCACAGGCTTCATCTTCAATTTGGTTATCTATTGGAAATAAATTTAAATGAAACTTGCATCTAACAATTGTTTCTCAGTATCCTTTTGATGCAAGTATATGCTTATTGATTATATATTGTGGTGAATGTTTACTTCATGTTTTATCAGTTTATGGTTGATTGTTTAAAAGAATAATAAATTCCTAGATTTCATTTTTTGTACTTAGCTTATTTCAAAGCCTTAGTATATTTGTTAGGGACTACCCCCCTTGGCTTCGCTAGGAGTTGGCCTAGACGGAGGAGTTGAGGATTAGGTGACAACACCTTAACTCTCACTTGCCCCCAATGACACACCGAGTGGATTGAAGATTTCTTCCACGTCTCCCAGGTGTGTATAAGGTGACAACAATGCCCATATGTGGGATTTAGGCTCGAGGTGATTTGCCAATTGCATTTCTTAATATTTCTTTGGATTTCTGATTAACATTAGGGGAAGTAGCGTGTTTTGTATTTACTTTTGAAGTGACAACTCACGTGTGAACAAGTTGTTACAAGGTTTTGCTTTAAAGGTTCACATATTCTTCAAATCAGGGTCATTGCACATCCATTGCCACAGATTCAAAGTCATTAAATGTTGATACAGTTGTGGGGTGCTCATGTATTCAAATCTGCTACATAATCAGAGCTGTATCAACATGCTACATAATCAGACTTGTAGCAGCCTGCTACATAATTAGGCATGTAACAACGTAAAAGATATATCAGCATACAATATTAGTCCCAACATATAATATTAGTCTCAACACTTGATATATATCAGACCCAACACTTAATGTACATCAGTCCCAACATTTAATGTCAGTTCCAGCGCTAAAATGATATCAACATGAAACCTTTAGTGTGTGCCCATGAGTTTTAATGTGATATTCAACATCTTTACCAATAAGTGCATGGGAATTCTAAATATAGAAACGGGTACACAAGCAGGTGGTAATCTAATCAATGAACCGTGGAATTTGGAAGAAAGGGACAATCCATTGGCTAATATACCAAGTTCGTGGAGCTGGACGAATCATCAAGCGAAGGCATAAATTCTATTATAAACTATTTCAGTTTCTATTTAAACTATTTGCAGAATATTAGGGGACTGTCGCTCTATTCTTAGAGTGATCAGATTCCCCCTTTTTGTATATATATGCTCATAAGCGCATAGCTGAGGGGGTATGTAATTTAGAAGACATCAGTTGTGTAATCTTTGTTTACAGACTTAATACATTGTCGGTTTCTGCTTTAATTCAGTCCCGGTGATCTTGTGATTTCAGCCACAAGTTGAGCCTTGAGGGGGCCCACTCAAGGTGAGGTATTGCGCTGCTGTTTTCTTTTCTGTCCATAGCTGTTGCTGCTGATTAGATTTATATATGCTAGTTAGATTTATTTATGTTGATCAGATTTGTATAGGATTGTTAGTTTATGTATTTTTATTGTATGCTGAGAAATGATTATGTGCTGCATAATGGCCACCTGCAATTGTTGAAGAATGATGAATAGAATGTGTTAGAACTCATACTTTTGCAGATTATTGATTTCCCTCTTGTCCTTTTCTTACATTGACATCATCTGCTGAATCTGGGTCTTCATTCTTTAGCTGTAGCAGTGTTTGGATTATCAATAATAAAATTATGATTTGGGGATGATGTAATCTGCTGGTATAGTTCCAACATAATTATTAAACATCAACTTTGCTTATGAAATTACAGTATGTAAATTAGAATAGATTAGATAGCTTCCTTTGATTTGATGGTGTGTGCTACAAAATCACTGTACTTGTGACTCTATGAGGTGAACATGCGAGGGAGCAGGGTTATGATAATTCAGAGACCTTACCCCGAGAGGTACCACCAACTGGGTTGGGGGTTGTAAGCACTGTGACTACATCTTTTATGCTTTTCTTTTGATTTATGCATGGTTTAGTTTAGTTAGTATTTTCCAATAACTTGGTGAAAGTTTTCTTTCTGTGTATATTACACCGGGTGTCTTGCAAGCGTAAACTGAACCCCGGGTTGACAAATTAAGTGATAGAGTGTAGAGGGACACCAAATAATTGGGAATCATATTTACACTTCGTCACCAGTTTGAAGACTTTTGGCTCAATAGGGCAAATGTTTCTCTCGACACGTCTTTCTATGTACTCAGAATGTCCGCTCCCCTGCATGGGATAATATTGTGATATGTTAGCATGAGTCAATTTTTGTCTAGTTACCTAGGACTTTATCATTAGGGAAGTCCTCTCATCGAGTGTTTTTTTTTCTCAGGTAATTAATCTTGCTTAGCTGCAATTTTAATTATCCTTGTGTTTTTCACTCACATAAATTCTCCAAAGTTGTGAAAGGTGTTCTAATGATCGAGCCCAATGGATAACTAAGGTTTAGAAGTGTTGTAAGTGACCATGCTAGACATCTCCTAGAGTCTTGCGGAATTCTGTTAAGTTTTGATAGGATTTTTTAAATAAATAAAATTCCCACAAACTGAGAATTTTTAATTATTTTTGATGTAAAATGTAAAAAGTGGTCCTTGGGGGTTTTGTATAGGGGTATGAGTACTCAAATCAAATGGTTTATGATCCCTTACACCCTTGAACCAAGTTTCAGCTCAATTGGACAAGTTTTGCTAGGCCATTGTCCATGAGGAATCCAAGTTAGTAAAAAATTAGCAAATAATTGGCTAAATTAGAATAGCCAAATTTTGTAAAAGTGACTAAAGTCATGGGAGAGAGTGGGAAAATGATTCCTAATGTATTCCTAAGTTGGGAAAGTGATTTTCCACTTAGAAGAACCCCCCTTGCTAAGCCAACAACCTGAAGTGGCCACTCCCTAAGAAGAGGGGCGCCCCTCTTGCTCATGAAAATATGAGAAATAAAAAAGAAAGCAAGAGGGTGCCCAAAACTTTGGGTGTACCCCCCTTTGACTCTAACTTTACTTTTGATGAGTGGGAAAGGTGTTTTCCCCCTTCCCCACTCACCCCTCAAGCCCACCCACTCACTAAACCCTAAAAGTGCGCCCCCCTTGAGATGACATTCCTCCCTTGGATGTGTGACACTTAGAGTTCATCCAAGAGGGGTCTTCCCTCTCCCTCAACTATAAAAGAGTGCCTACCCTTCTCATTTCGTCATCTGTTCTCATAACAAGTCTATTATGCCAAAATTTCTCCATTCTTTTCCCTCTCTCTCCCATTCTCCATGCTAGAAGTATTTGTAGTAACATTTTGTGGATAATAAAGGAAGCTTTGGAGGATCTCTTGTGTGCATTGAAAGTCTTCTTGGTGCTCTTCATGGTTCTCTTGTGAGGTGATATAACTACATTTTATTGCTTGTAATTTTTTTCTCACTAGTTTAACTTGGAGACCCAAACAAAGTATTTTGCTTGGGAATAATTGGTAGTAGTATTACTATTAGTTTTGTGTTAGTTTCCTTCAAGTTTGGAAAGTATTTTGCAAGCTTATTATATGCTCTCACCTCCTTGTTGTCTTGTGTAGCAAGAGCATACTTGTTTGTAGGTCATTAAAGGATTGGAGGAATGATTTTCAGAGTGGAAACTCACTCATTCAATCATCGGAAGTTTCCATTATTTGTCTAATCTTATTTCCATGCTTTTCTCTCATTTATAAGTTTTTTTATGATCTAAAAGTCATTAAAACTTCACTTTATTGTTCATATTTTCACATATAAATTTCGGTTTCATTGTGCTAACAGAGATTAACAAGATTATTGGTGTTTTGTAGCGTTTTTCGAGCAAACATATTTGTTGTTTTATGCAGATTTTGACCAAGATAAGGAGAGGTGCTACTTGTTTTGGGCCCACAAAACACTCGAAAACATCCTAAAGTTGGGATACCAAATCCCCTCTCATCTCTCTTCTTCTAAAGCCTTGTAAGCAACCTAAGAGAGTCTCTTGGGCTTGACTTTTCACAAATAAATATAAAAATCTGATATTGTAATTAGTTAGGAAATATCGCCCACACCTTGCAAAGAGATTGGCTTAAGCCATCCTTGTAAAATTGTGAAGGCTAGGTTTAAATTTATCTCCTTGCATTTCTTTTATTACACCCACCTTGGCCAAAATGGTAGGCTTGTCCTCCACTTGTGCCATTGTTGTGGGGTTGTCCTTTAATTTTCCAAGTGTTTTAAGTTATTTATTTTGCCCACACCTTGCAAAGAGATTGGCCTAAGCCATCCTTGCAATATCGTGAAGGCTTGTCTAATTGTTTAATTCATTGCAAAGTAATCATATTTGTGCTTCACCTCTGCCCCGTATTCCCTCCCCTTGCCACTTTGTGGATCTTGGGTAACTAAGAAAGGGCAAAGGATTGGAGAGTAGTTTAATTAAGCATCCAATTGTTATTGTTTCCACCACCATGAAGGGGTCAATACAGATTAATAGAGAGCGGATCTTCAGTCCAACAGACACTAGGAGTGTGTATTGAGGTTAGGGCGCAATATTTGAGATAGATTCTAGGTAGATCCGAGGAGTTTAACCACCAGGGCGAACATTCCAGTCTTGCAGCAATTGCCGTGTCAGTTGCCGTAGCATGCAACAGTTCATATCCCTCATCGTTTGATCTAGCATCGTTCTTCGGGTTTTGAGTATTATTGTTTTAGTTTCTTTATTGTATTCCGGTTGAGATCCATCTAGCTCTGATCTAGTTGAGAGATTCATTTTATTTCACCGCATGCAACATTGTATTTAGTCTTATTTCATAATACATAGATTGCCGCTGTTATGTGTTCTTTATCTATTGCATGCTTGATTATATAGTGTTAAACAACTGTTCCACGTGCAAAATCTATTGAATTTTAATGCTTAGCTCATGCACATGTGGTTTATTTCAATTTAGCATGTACTTGAATCATAAACAATGCAACAATACCATACACAAGTGCTGCAGTAACCAAGATCACAAGAAGAATAACCATGCACAAGAACACAAGAGTTTATCCTGGGAAAACCCTTCTCAATCATGGGAAAAACCCAACTATCCTTTGCTATAGAGTCAAGAGAAGATCCCCCACACCATGAACCCTAGAGCACACAAGAGGGTGCTCTTTGACGTAGAAACTTGCGCTTAAGAGAAGTGCGCACTTCAGCCGTGCAACTTGTCTTGAGAGAATGTTACAAGTGTGTGAGTGAGTGAGATCCACAATGGGGATCTACTCCTGTTTATACAAGACCTATCACATCAAAAGGATGTGTCTATTGGCAGAATAGGGCCAACCTATTTAACTGAATAATATAATTAATCATTACACAATATTAATTATCTTTTACATGGTGGGGTCAACTTGTACCCTTTACAACACAAATTGGGGTTACAACAAATCTTACTCTTAGACAATATAGCAAGGGATCCACACATCCTCTAGTGCTCAGCCACTAGAGACATGTCCACCTGTGCTCAGCCACAGGGATGCCACTCTCAACAGATCAACTGAACTAAGTCCATAGGAGTAGCATCTAGAGAGCCATCTCATGTCGACTCAACTAAGTCCATAGGAGTTAGACATGAGACCATCTCAAGTCGTCTAAACTCAGTCCAGAGGAGCACAACAAGAGACCACATGTCATCTCAACTCTATCCAGAGAAGTATGACACACCCGTCACATGGGCTCTCTCACATAGGTCTCAACTCAGTCCAGAGGAGAACGATCTGGAGAATGTCTCATGAAGCTGCATTCAACAACAAAATCACCACGCATGTTAAAACTGAATTAGTAAACGCATCCAGAAACCCAAAGTGTATCAGTTCCGACAACAAATAACAGGCAGTTGAGGCATATATTTCGATCTGCAGAATTAGGGATATTACATGGAACTAGGAGGTTGGCCATTGTCACCTCACCAACTCTCCACTGCACTTTCGGCTAGGGTAAATGGAATCCTAACCAAGGGGGGCTTCCCTATGGGTTTCTAAGCTTAAAGTGTGTAGCAGATAGTGGGAGTATGAGGAAGCTTAGCAACATAAGCAAAATGGAAAAATGAAAATGGATTTAGATGGTTGGGGAGTGGTGGATTAAAGGGAGACGAGTGCTTGTAATTGCTTGGGCAATGGGGTCATGTGAGTAATCTTAGAGGGTGTTTCTAAAGGAAGATTAGGTGTTAGCAAGAAATCACTTGATGTGCACAACCACACACCTAACTTGGTTGCTTAATCTACAAGTGTGATGGTGAAGATGGTCTATAAAAGATCCACAACTCAAAGCAAATTGCAAAAGTGCCCCCTAGCAAAGACTATCTATGAACACACCTAATCAAGTGATGTAGAATGTGTGATGTTTTTATCTTGAAGGTAAAAACAATTTAGAGGAGACTAATTTGGAGGATGGAGCCATGGTTTTATAGCGCTTGGAAGCTAAACTTTTGGGTGATCATGATGGTGATCATATTCCTGAAGCAGACATGCCACCCCCATCCACTAGCAAGTTTATAGATGCAATGGTTTTTCTTTTATCTTCACAACATCTAGCATTACATGGGGGCCATGCAGCTGTTGGTCGTGTTCCATGAACACTTCTACCTACTCCTACTCCTCTTCTTCATAGATCACGGGAAAAGAAACTAGAAGTTTCTCGTGGCAAGAGGAATGCTTAGTGCATAGTACTGTATACTAGACTCTAGAGTCTAGATCTCTTTTTCTTTTTGTTGTTTAGAAGTAGTCTCTAGAACTTAGTACTTTGTCTTTATTATGGCTTATTTTGTAAACAATGAAGTTTGAACATTATATGACAGTTTACCTTTGAAGTTTGAACTATTGACTATATCTTAGAACTCTTTGGTAATGAATATGATGCTCTAGAATCTATTTCATTTTGTGGTTGATGTTGTTTGTTACAATCTGTTGATGACAAATTTTATATGATCGATGTTATATGTGTACTAAATGGTTGATGCTTTAATGATTATCACTAATCCAATAGTTAAGTGATCTTAAATCTATGTTTTCATGTTTTTTGCAATTGATTAGACATTCTACATGTTTTTTTATAATAATAATAATAATAATCTAATTTTAAGATCACGGCCAAGCCAGACACCAAATTGGTGTATGAGACCCCCTTGTTTGTGGGACAAGGGACCCCCTCCGCACAATGATTTTGACTGCTAAAGTCTATGGAGGTGTGTTTGTGTGTGTATCAAAATATATTTAAATATGTATTATATAAAAAGCTCTCCCAAAACGCTCCTGCTCCTGGAATTTTTTGAAAATTGTACTTTTCGCTCCTGCTCTCCATTCCTGCTTCCCGCTCCTGCTCCCCTCTCTCAATAATGTTGCTCTAAATGACCTACTCTAAAAGTCCCAAGCTAATGCTAAAAGCTCATTAGTTCACTGCTGTGTGCACTAAAGAAAGGGCAGACCCTACCCATATGGATGTTGGCTTATTAGTTTAGGAAGCTATTTATAAGCCATTTATGCTTGACATAAGTAAACTTTTGTTGATTTATTGACATATATATTTCTGACATATTGCTTCTTCTGTGGGTTTAATTTACAGCTATTGATGCATATGAAAGAAGATATTTTTACGAAAATGGAGCCCAGCTATCAGAAGCAGATTCTAGTGTAGAGTTGGGTTTGGCAGAGAACACTTTTGAGTCTGTGAAAGAGCCTCTGGTTTGTGATTTATGGAAAGAGTTACTGCTATCATTTCCAGGTATGCACTTTCTCTATTGGGTTGAAGCATAGTTATTAATTAAATTCTTTTGGCATACCCAATGTTTCCTAATTTCATTTAGTTAAATAATAATAGTATTTCGTTTCCCTCTATGCTTTTTTCCTTCTGGCATTTATAGTTTCCTAATTTCATTTAGTTAAATAATAATAGTGTTTAGTTTCCCTCTATGCGTTTTCCCTTCTGGCATCAATATGAAATGCATTATGAGTACACTGAAGGAATCTATCTTGCCGTTGAAAAAATATCAGGTCATCTGCTATAGCTCTAGGTGTAATTGTTCTTAAAAGTAATGTTTTGTGCTATATGATGGAAATGAAGTTAGGTTTGGTTTCATGTTGTTTGCATGATGTCTGATGTGGCTGAAATGGTTTAAGATCTATTTCCTCTTAGATATTGTTATATACAAAATTGAGAAGACTGTACTGTAATTAGTAGCTTGCTTTATATATAGTGCAAAGATGAAGCCGACCGTCATTTGCAAGATTCTAGATACAATTTATACCATAACGGCATCTGCTTGCATGTTGGCAATAACGATGCCATGGTCTTGGAAGTGTCATATGAACTTTTCAATACATATATTAAAGCTTCAGATAGAGTATATGCTATATTGAAATTTGAAACACATGTTCTTCTCTCGTAACCCTTGTTTTTGTTATTAACTTATTTATTCATATCGTAGTTTGAAGTTTTAACAATCTCATTTATGGAAGGTGTAGTTGTTCTGTATCAATGCATTGCTTGTACTAATATCCTATGGTTTTACTATTTGTTTTGCTTGGTCTCGAATACATTAATGGAGGAGGATACCCCTTCTATATAATACTGCACTGTTCTAACTTCTTATATCCATCTTATTTTCTAAGATTAGTATTTTTGGCCTATGCTTGTTTATCCTTGAATTTGTTCTGTACTATAATGCCCAAAAAATGAAGTGTGTATGAATGTTTTGTTTACTAATTTAGAGAAGTCAAAATTTTAATGGGTTATCTAAGATAAGAATTAATTAAAGGCATATTTTCAGGTTCTGTTTCTGCAGATGAAGATGGGCAACGCATATTTGTTTCTGACACTAATCATCATCGCATCATTGTGGCGAATGCAAATGGAAGAGTTTTAGATTGTGTGAGTTTTAAGATCTTCTCTGGATGTCTTTACATTTCTAATGTTTCAATCCAAAGAAATGGGAGTAGTTTTAATTGCATAATGGGTCTGAAGTGTTATGCACTGTGTGCTTATGGTGTAAATTCCATTTTAAATGAATGTTATCAGTTTGATCTTAAAAAATGATGTTATACATATTTGATTTCTTGTGATATCATTAAACAATCAATACATATTCTTTTCATACTTAAACTCTTATTACCTTTGTTGAAATTAGTGCAGCTGCAAGAGCCATTCTCCGCGAGGATGGCATAAGACCCTAGCTGAGATCTAGGGCCCCCAGTACACTCCTGGGGTTCTTGGTTTGGGACCAAGCAGTTAGAGCCATGGCAAAAGACGCTAGTGAGGGCCCCTAGTGTATTGATGGGGTTCTTGATCAAGGACCAAGCAGTAAGTCCCTAGATGTGTTCTAGGGCCCCTGGATGTGTTCCAGGGAATCCTTGCTCGGTGCTTAGGTTGATCCTTGGATGTGTGTTCCTTGGTGGTTGATGATATAAGTCCCTAGATGTGTTCTAGGGCCTCTGGATGTGTTCCAGGGAATGCTTGCTTAACGCTTGGGTTGATCCTTGGTGGATATAAGTCACTAGATGTGTTCTAGGGCCCCTAGATGTGTTCCAGGGAATCCTTGTGTGGATTGATCCTTGGTTGTGTACCTTGGTGGATAAGACTCTAGTGGTGATCTAGGGACCAGGTGGTTCTTGGTTGAGTGCCAAGATGTGATGATGTGTGATCTTTCTTCTCTCCCGGGATGGTCTATGAGACCTAGTAGCAGCTAGAAGATGGACATGACCGCATCATTGATTATTCCTCTTACACAGGAATGACAAAAGCTTATAAGTTATCATGAGTCTTATGTGGACAGTTTGCCATTGATGAAGACTCCTTTGACTTTGTCTTGTAGCCTCCCCTTGCTTGAATCTCGTTCCCCTTCTTGTTTAATGTGGTATTGGTCTTTTATAAGTCACTTTGACTTATTTGACTTTCTAATTAATATTAATTATTTTAATTATTAGGTTTTTAATTAAACCTAACCGTAACCCCTTCCTATACTATAAAAGGAACCTCACCCCTCACTCTCTAATTACATTCACACACTCTCACTTCCTTCAATTCTGAAATTTTGGTGCAGCCTACTTGAAGAGTGTTTCTATTTTCTGTTTCAAGGTTCGGCCTCTGTATGCTTTCTCTCTCTTGCTCTTTGGAAGGCTCTTGTGCTGGAGCAGGGTGTGGCTGTCCTGTTTATGGTCTCCTCTTGTCTTATGAAGTGGTGCGGCCCTCTCCCCATGCTGCTACAGGTGCTGCGGCCACTCTTCTATTCACACATTCTTCCTCACACAATTATCTTGGTCTGATTTTGCTGCGACTCTCTTGTTCAGTTTGATCTTTTGGTACGGCCTCCTTGGAGCTTCTTCTCTTGCTGTTTTTGAAGTGTTGTCTCCTTGGTTTTCTCCCTATTACTGGCTGGGAGCCTTCTTGCTGGTGTCTTGGTTCTCTCTTGCTGGGTTATGGTGCCGTGGCCTTCCCCCTTGCTGTGTGAAGGTGGTGCGGTCCTCTCTCTTCTGGTTTAGGTGTCGCGGCCTCCTCCTAGCTTTTCTCTAGACTGCCGCTGGTTAATCTTAGGCTGCCGCTGCCTCTAGGCTGCCTTTGGCTCCTCTTCAAGCTACCGCTGGTACTCTCCTTGGCTGCTGCCCTTGTGCTGCTGTCTTCAGTCTTTAGGGCCTGATAAGACAGCCCTAAGTCTGCCATCTTAGGCTGCCTAGTTACTGTATCAGCCCTATATGTTTTTGGACAGTTTCTTGATTGAGTTGCTTGGGGTTTTCTATCAGGCTTGAGTTTGGTCTTTGGGGTTTCTATATCAGCCCTACTTATGCTGATTGATCTTTGAGTTGTTCTTGGCAAAATCTGTTCACATAGATCATGATGAGATCAAACCCTTGAGGGTTTGATCCATGACCATTTTTAGCTTTTTCTGAGCATACAGAAATGAGGACAACAACAAACATCTAAGGTAAATCTGCTCTATGTTTTGTTTAAGGTAATGTTCAGATTTGTTTTTGCAAATAAGTAGATCTGTTCTTTATTGTCATTGTTCAGAATTAATTTTGTTAGCCAATGATCAGATCTGTTCTTGCTCAGAATTGCTTTCTCTATTGCTTAGTTTCTGTGTTTTATTTCTGTGATCAATGTACTGCAGAAACTTATGATTTGACTGCTGATCTATATCTACAGTAGTGAATAAATTGAAAAAGGATGTTTCTGTTCTATTTTTTTTTTAAAATCTAACAAACTTCAAGAATTTTTTGTGCATCATCCGAAGGTCAAAGGAATTACTGAAGTGGATTTCCACTTGGATATACATATATTTATTGAAGTACAAATATTACATGCTTGTCTTCACCCTGATCTATTTTGGTCATAGCATTTCAAGACTAATTATTTTATCTGGAATTTTTAGGATTGGTGGCTATGTTCCTAGAAACACCCGATAGAAACACCACCTTCTGGTGTTTTTGGTATGGTTCAGGAGGTCTCCATTTTTGGTTACTTTGTTGATGTTCCTTGATCATTTTCAAGCCTGATGGGTGCATTTCATCCCTGAATGTTTATAGTTGTTGTGGCTGATCATTATCCTACTCAAAAGTAAATAAATAATTATGCAAATAGTAAACCTATGTAACAGTTAGAAAAAATTAGAAAGTAAACTAGCAAATAAAGAAAGCTAAAACCCAAGTTTCAGAATAGCAGAAGGTGAAAAGCAATGAGCATAAAAGGTTCTCCCCACTTTTTTTCCTCTGGGATGTCCCCTCCCTCTCTTTCTTATTTTTCATTTACAATTGGCAGAACTGTATATTATTGCAACATGTGTTTGAGAAGGGTTTTATTTGGTAGATTGGAAGCATTTTGGACTCTGTAGTGAGAAGTAGTTGATTTTATAAGCAGCGTACTTTTTCCCGTTGATAGAATACTCTTTCCTTATTCATCCTCCTCTTTCACTCATCAATGTCAACTTCTTATTTGTCCATGGAAGGCACGTTGAAACTTCAGAATGTGCAAGGTGGTGGGAAGGAGATTATCTTCTGTCATGGAGCTATGTTACGAAGTTTCAAAGCTTGGGTGGATGATTTGTTTTCATGAATGTGAATGTGAGCTTTGTGGTAAACATTTCCAAGTGTCCTAAACCAGGGTGAAAGACAATGTTTTGCATTTAGGTGATTGAGTCTATGATCTGACCTTTGACCTTGGAGAAAGTACATGTTATCAGAGGGAGGAAATGGAAGCTTATAGGGAAACCTTCCAAGGAGA
>ML870725.1:0-11189 GCA_009831015.1 Picea engelmannii | reverse complement strand
CGAGAACGGTTGAACAATGACAAAAAGAAAGTGAGAGGGGAAAGATTGCTTTTCAATGGTGAGGATCCATTAACGATGCATATTAGTGGTCTTCGGGTAATTGGGGCCATGAAGTTTCATGGAGGTTTATGTCAGGCGGAGTCCTGAAATGATCTAATCCATCTAATCTAACGGGGACAGGTGGCAACTGATTAATCTTTTTCAGGAGTTGGCGTTTCGGGGTTCTTGTTAACAAATCCACCCATAGCCTGAAACCCCAAAACATGAAATTACGGAACCCCTGGGGATTGAGCTTGCGGTCCTAGCCGGTGAACATATGGATGAGAGATAAGGGAGGTGATAACACAAGTTGAGCCCCGTCTGGATTTCGACAGCCAGGAGTCTAAAGGATGAGGATTCGACTCCTTCTCATCCCCGATATGCAAAATTCATGAAGCGCCTTTGGTGTCGAGCATGATAAAAAACTCAGGGTTGTATGAAGTGGAGCCAAAGAAGACAAGCGCCAAGGTTGTTCAATGGAAAATAGATCATGGTCATCCATCTCAAAGAAAATATGACCACTGATCTCAGCCAACATTTCGCGATTTCGAGCATCGCTATATCAAAGTCAAGGGAGGTGAAAACCCCCCAAAAGGGAAAGCACCGAAATACATTTTAAGATAGGTGCGGGGTCATGGCCTTGGGCTATATTGAGAATGGGGCCCGAAGAAAAAAGAGGCTAGCCTCTAAGCCTTGGTAGAGGCATGTGGCCATCCCCTATGTATTCATTCTTGACCACCCTCCATGGGAGAAGTAGTTATTGAAGATTGAGTAGGTGGTTCAAACTTCAGCTCAATGCATAAATGGAAGGCATGGGGAAAGTTCTAGAGCAGTCAACCCATGGTACCCCCGATGGACAAGTTTCTTGTGAAAGCCATGTCATCTGAACCAGTGTCAGACAAGAAGCTGCATGTACAGTCTGCAAGAAGACTATGCACACGTAAAGCCTTAAATGAAGCAACTCAATGAATCTCCTGCTATCAAGGGAGAAAATTGCTCTAAGTATATATACTCATTTTTTATATTTTTGTAAGGATCGATGGTAGAGATAAGCTCTCGATTGTAATGTTTTGATGAGGCCTCTGGTTCTCTGGTTATGAACGATACTTGAGACTTCATGTTTAATGGCATCCAACTTCTTCTTTTATTCCTTTTTTTTTACTCTTAAAGCCCAAGCATGGATGATCCAGTTGGGTGTTGTGACTATCGTGTAGTGTATGTTTGACTATATCTATTTTTGCAACAACTTTAAGTTTCTTGAAGTTTTCAGATCTGAGAGGATATTATATCTGAGACTTTTCCTCCAAAGGCTGCTGGAAGACCGGTTGTCTAGAGAAAACCTTCATACCTTTATCGCCTTTTCTTCCACCTACTCACCATGATGCAAACTCACTGGCTTAAGTTAGATCAAGACCTCACTTATCAATGCACTTCCAACCCAGTATTCTGAGTTAAAGCGATATTATTCTGTGTTTACTCCCATTTCATCACCCTTTTTGTAACCAACCTATGACATACAAATTGATGGGTATCAGGCTTACTCTTGCCACAATCCAGGAGTGACTTTTGGTGCTAACATTTCTAGCACCATTGTTGGGGATGAAGTTGGAGATTTTCCCCGGGATTGAACGAAAAAGATTGTTGGTTCTGAAGTTGCATCATAACTCAATACATCTAAGATTGTTGCTGTGCACCTGCTGATTCCATTGTGATGAATCCACTAGTCTGACCTCATTGCTCAGCTGGCTTAGAAAGGAAGACACATGTAGTCTCATCCACAACTACCTCTAGCTACACCTGAAGCTGCCCCAGAGAAAATTATCAGGAAGTGAAAGGCTTCTCGAGAAGGAACTTCTACTGTTTGAACCAAGTATTTATGATAATTTTCCATGTCCTTTTGAAGCTCCATTTTCTACTTCTCATTCCCCTATCATACCTTCTTCTAGAGTTTCCCGAACTTTAAATTTTGGGAATGTCCCTGTTGATTTTTCCCCTCTTGGTCTAGGATTAGAGGGAGAAATCCTTGTCACTCCTTTCTCCCTTGAAATTGTACCATGGTTTAGACCCAGTGCCTTAAGAGATTTCCCTACTCTGGGCTTTACCACCCCTCCTCCTATTACTTTTGCTACTATGCACAAAGAAGATCATGCTCTCTCAAACCCTGTAGCCTTTTCTCTAAATCCTCATCGAAGCTCAGTTCCAGTCTCCCCTATTCGAACCCCTTCCCCTCCTAGTTATCCTCCACCTATTGTCCCTATGGCAGGAGAAAATCCCCCTATGACTAGAATGGAGGCCATACTAGTAGCTAGGTATGACCCCCTTGTTTTTCCTCAGCCTCTTAATGCCCTCCTAGCAGATGGCTACCTTAAACGATTTACCAAGTTAACATGTGAAGGAAACATAACCGCAGAGGAACACCTTGAGGCCTTTTACAGTTTTACATATCATCATGTCATCATGCATGCAGACATGTGGATGAGGATTTTTGTTCATAGCCTTGAATGTGAGGCTAGGAAATGGTTTAGGGCCTTGCCCCTTGGATATATTGATGGAGTTGAGGCTTTGGATAGTGTCTTCCTGAGAAAATGGGAGGATAAAAAGGATTTCATGTATTATATAACAAAGTTTGGGTCCCTAAAGAGAAAAGAGGGCTAATCTGTCTATGACTTCTCCAAAAGGTTCAATAAGATGTACAATAAGATCCCTGAAGGGATAAAGCCTACAGAGGCTTCGACAAAAATTACTTATGCTAGTGATTTTGACCCTGATTTCTGCCTCCTGTTGAGGGAAATAAGAGCCACTTCCCTAGCTCATATGCAATATGCGGCTATAGAAGTAGAGTCTAATATATTGGTTGTTGCTCGTCTCAGAAATATGATTGATAGGGACATACCCAGGTAGAGACCTTAAACCTCCACTTTAGGTTCCTCTGCCCTCCCCCCTCAAATGGATGAAGTAACCAAGATACTTAAATCACTTTTGGCTAGGATGGAAAGGTTGGAATTAGAAGAGAATCCTATGTACAAACCCCCCCAAAATGTTGACAACAAAGGAAATTTTAGGAGGCCGAATAATAATGTCCCTCAAATTATGCCAAGGGAAGAAATGAATAGAGATAGAGATGCTCAGAGGATTCAAACCCCTCTCCAAAATAACCTCGTTGATGATGAGGAAAGGGACGAGGAAGAGCTTGACCCCAAAATTCATTATATAGGAGACACCTCCCCTTTGCCCCATTTAACTCATTCTGCCGACGAGGAGTTCCTCATGAACAATCAAATAAATGAGTTGAGTAGGGGGGAGAAATCTAATAATAGCAGTCCCAATAAATATAATATCAGGTCAAAGAAGAAAGAGGGGAAGTCAGACACCCCTGATCGGCCCCTCATTGCAGAAAATCCTGCTAAAGGTGCAGTGAATTGTAGCAAGGAAAATAAAGCTTAGAATCTCTCACCAATAGTTAAAGACCTCGTCTCAGAGGTAAGGGACGTTCAGAAGCCTCCTTCCTCCTTTATATTTTAGCATCAAATTCAAAAAATTAGAATTCCTGTGCCCATTTAAGAGCTAGTCAAACATGAAGATTTTAAAAGGTCCCTCTCTAAACTACTACAATCCAAGCCTTCCTGCCATTCCAAAGACTCAGTGAACCTCCAAGATGAAAATCCAGCAGTCATCTTAGGCCCTATGGTAGAAGATAGAGATGATTCATCCCCTCCCTTCTATACATCCCTGAACATTCATGATAAGGTGTTGCATAACTGTCTGATGGATTCTAGGGCATCTCATAATCTCATGCCCAAAAATTTCATGGAAGAACTCAGTCTGGGAGTCACTGAGTCTTATCATGATTTGTACTCTTTCGATTCAAGAAGGGTGCAGTGTCTTAGAGTTATCAAAGATATGTTCGTGACCTTGTTTCAATTGCCCATGAAAAGTGTGGCCATGGACATTGTGGTAGCTGATATGCCCCCTAAGTTTGGTATGCTATTGTCAAGATCTTGTATAAAAAGAATTGGGGGAACATTACAGATGGACCTCAGATATGCTACTATTCCAGTGTTCAGAGGGGAGCATAGGAGATTGTACAGAGAAGCTCAGCTGGCCTACATTATCAGTGATGAGGTAGACCCCACCAATCAACTTATCTTTGCTCTGGATACCGATTTAGGATCTATCTTGCTGCAACTCACCGATTCCCCCGAGCCCCCTTTTGATTACCTCTTTTTGGAAAATGTTTTTTGATGGAGACTCTTCTATAGAAGGTGTAGGTGTTGTGATAATTTTTGTTTCCCCTACTCAAGAAACTATATCTCTGTCATACAAATTAGAGTTTGAGGCTACCAATAATGTGGAAAAATATGAAGCTCTTATCTTGGGTTTAAGGGCTGCAAAGGACATGGGCATAAAAGAGATGGCAGTGTTTGGGGATGCTGAGTTGATTATCTAGCAGACCAGAAATATTTATCAGGTCAAACACCCTCGGTTTAGGAGTTACAGAAATGAATCTTGGGACCCCATTGATAGTTTTTTCCTAGATTTCAACATATCATTTATCCCAAGAGGAGAAAACACTCTGGATGACTATTTGGCAATTTCAGCAAGCAATTTCAGAGTCCCTCTGCCACCCAAGCTCAGGTATGATATAGAAGTGAAATACATGCCCTCCATACCTGACAATGTCAAACATTGGAAGGTGCTTGAGGATGATCTTGAGATCAAGAGATTCCTGGAAGCTGTTGAGGAGTTTTCTGCATTGCATATCGATCAAGACCTAGATTCTAATATAGAATCTCAGGCCAAGGTTTTCCTCAAAAAAATTGCCAACCATCACATTGTTCAGTTACCTAGCAATAACATACCAAAGGGACTAGCTCCTTTGGAAAGGCTATTTGACAGCAATGATGTGGCAATAAAAAGCATAATATCAAATGAAGACACTAATTTAGCTGAGTGCAATGTTGTCACAGAAAATGATCCAAAGTTTGTCAAGTTGTCAAGCAGCCTGTTAAAGGAGCAGAAAGTGGAGTATGCTGAAGTATTGAAAGAATTTGCTGATGTGTTTTCCTGGACCTATGAAGACCTTAGAATGTATGTCACCAGTATTATCGAGCACAAGATCCCATTGAAAGAAGAGGCCAAACCATTTAGGAAGAAATTAAGACACATTAATCCCATGTTGTTGCCTATCATGGAGAAAGAGGTGAAGAAGTTGTTGGATGCCTAGATCATTGCACCTCTGAGGCATTTTGAGTGGGTGGCCAACTTGGTCCCGGTGAGAAAAAACAATGGAGAAATCAGACTCTGTGTCGATTTTAGAAATCTAAATAGGATCTCTAGGAAGGAAAATTACCCATTGCCCAAGATGGAACACCTACTGCAAAGGGTGATAGGTGCATCCAAAATTTCAATGATTGATGGCTTTTCTGGTTATAATCAAATCTCTGTCCTGCCTGAGGATAGAGAAAAGACAACCTTCATCACTCTGTGGGGCACTTTCATGTATGAAAAAATGCCTTTTGGATTGATGAATGTAGGGGAAACGTTCCAGCGAGCCATGGACATAGCCTTCATTGGGGAAAAGGACAAATTTGTGGTCATCTATTTGGATGACATCATAGTCTTCTCCAAATCTGATAAAGAGCATCGCTATCATCTAAGAAAGGTCTTCTTAAAATGAAAAAGGTTTGGTCTCTCGTTAAATCCCAAGAAATCTATGTTTTCCATGAAGGAGGGAAATTTGCTAGGGCACATAGTATCAATAGAGGGGGTTAGAGTTGACCCCAACAAAGTGGAAGCAATCCAAGCTTTATCACTCCCAAGGTCTAGGAAAGAAGTCCAATCTTTTCTGGGAAAAATTAACTTTCTAAGTAGGTTTGTTTCCAATTTTGCTGAAATGGTAAAGCTCATAACATCCATGCTCATGAAGGGATATGAAGTAAAGTGGGTTGCTGAGTCCAGAAATTATTTTGAATAGATCAAAAAAGCACTGACTGAAGTGCCTGCGCTTATTAGTCCTGATTACTCAAAATATTTTATGATTTTCTCCTTCGCTTCATTTGACACAGTCATAGCTGTTTTACTACAGAAGAATGCAGAGCGGCTGAAACAACCTATTTCATTTTTCAGTAGGGCATTAAGAGATGCAGAGGTCAGTTATGACATCATGGAGAAGCAAGCCTATGCCCTAGTGAAATCTCTTAAAGCTTTCAGATTCTATGCTTTGCATTCAAAAATCATTGCATATGTTCCTTCGGCCTCTGTGAAGGACATTATCATTCAACCTGACATAGACAGGAGAATAAGTAAGTGGATCACAAAAATCATTGAGTTTGATCTTGAGATAAATCCCACCAAATTAGTTAAAGGTCAGGTTTTAGCCAAGTTGTTGGCTGAGTCTAATTGTAAGGCTTTGGGGGTTAGCTTCACCAGCATTTGCTCAAAAACTCAGTAGGCTGAATTATCTGATGGAAGTTATCAAGACAACCCTCCATTATCATAATGCGACTGGTATAAATATATTATACATTTCTTGTAGGAGTTAAGGCCCCCTGATGGTATGGGAAAAATCAAGGAAAGAGCTTTGAGGCTCAAGGCAATAAGATATTGTCTTATCCACCAGATCTTGTATTGGAAAGACCCTCTTGGAGTGTTTCTGAGATGTCTAGACCCACAGGAGGCCCAAAGGATTATATTTGAGTTCCAAAGGATTATATTTGAGTTCTATGACAACCTATGTGGGGGACACCATTTCTGGAAGACCAAAACCTACAAAATTCTCAGGGATGGATACTGCTGGCCCACTTTGTTCACCGATGTCTGCAGAAAGATTAGAGCCTGTATCAAATGTCAAAGATTCGCAGGAAAGAAACAACTCAAATCTCTGCCACTAAAGCCTGTAGTAGCTTCAACACCCTTTCAGCAATGGGGTTTGGACTTCATTGGGGAGATTCAAGTGGATAGAAGCTATCCCCACTAGGAGTGCTTCACACAAAGTGATCGTTGGCTTTCTTGAAGATATTGTGGAAAGTTTTGGTTGTCTTAGCAGAATCATCACTGATAATGTTGCATCCTTCAAGTTTGATCCATTTATCAAGTTCTGTGAGCAGTTTGGGATTTCATTAATTCACTCCACTCCCTATTATCCCCAAGGCAATGGACTGGCAGAGTCCTCTAACAAAAGCTTGATCAAGCTCATTAAAATACTGTTGGAAGAAAATAAGAAGGCATGGGATTCAAAGATAAAATTCTCTCTATGGGATGATTGAGTGACAACAAAAAGATCCATAGGAACCACCCCTTTCCAACTTGTTTATGGGACAAAAACTATTTTCCTTTCTCAACTAGCTTTACTTGTAGAAAAATTATTTCAGGATTATCAAGGAGAGCCTGATGATATGATCAGAAGGATTCATCATCTAGTAGAGGTCTAGTAGACTAGAGAGCAGGTGATGGACATAGCTCATGACCTTCAACAAAAGATCAAGCAAGCCTTTGACAGAAAGGCAAGAAACAAAGATCTCCAGTTGGGAGATCTAGTGATAAAATGGGATGCACCCAGGTAGGATAGAGGGAAGCACAACAATTTTGAAGCCTTATGGGTCGGGCCCTTCAAAATCTCTGAAGTGTTTTTAAATAATACTTACAGGTTGCAAGATTTGGAGGGAAAGGAAGTTTTTAATGGCCCTGTGAATGGGCATTTCTTGAAGAAGTATTTTATTTGAGCCATGAGTGGCTCCCCCTATGTTTGTAAATATTGTTTTCCTATTTTTTTTTCAGTTTTAATAAAGACTCCATAGCCCAACGCTAAGGCACTGAAACTACAGAAGAGTTCTTGGCAGCTCGCAGGGAGCATGCCCTCCCCCATGGAGCCTAATGTTATCACATATTCCTATCAAATCCTTGGGGGTTTGTATTTCCTTCCTGTGTCTATAATTTTTCTCATCTTCTCCCCTTCTATCGACCCGATCGTGATTTTCCTCCCCATCCCGACATGTCTTTCTCTTTCATTCGTAGTTTTCCTTGTCAGTTTTCCCTGTCAGTATGCCAGAGAGATCGACCCTGGGTTCCTTCTGTCTCTTATAAAGGAATATCACTTCCCCCCCGCTTTTTTTTCCTCCATCACTGAACCTTTTCCTTCCCAAGCCTAAGTCTGGTTGGCCAAGTCTCCATTTTCACTATCTACAGCTCCGAGAATGGTTGAACAATGACACAAAGCAAGCGAGAGGGAAAATATCACTTTTCAATGACAAGGATCCATTAACGGTGCAGATTAGTGGTCTTCAGATAATTAGGGATGTGAAGTTGCATGGAGGTTTGTGTAAGGCAGAGGCCCGAAATGATCTAAGTCGTCCGATCCAACGGGCACAGGTGGCAGTTGATTGATATTTTTTGGGAGTCAGCATTTCAGGGTTCTCGTCAACAAATCCACCCATAGACCGAAACCCCGAAACAAGAAATTATGGAAGCCTCGAGTATAGAGCTCATGGTCCTAGCCAGTGACCATATGGACGAGAGATAAGGGAGGCACTAACACAAGTTGAGTCCCATCGCGATTTTGGTAGTCAATATTCTGAAGGACGAGGATTCAACTCATTCTCATCACTGATACACAAAATTCATGAAGCGCTTTTGATGTTGGGCATGGTCACAACCTCAGGGTTGTATGAAGTGGGGCCAAAGGAGACGAGGGCCAAGGTTGTTCAATGGAAAATAGTTCATGGTCATCCATCTCGAAGCAAAGAAGACCACTGATCACAACCAAAGTTTCATGATTTCGGGCATTGCTATATCAAAGTCAGGGGAGGTGAGAACCCCCCGAAAAGGAAAGTGCCAAAATGCATTTGAAGATAGGCGTGGGGTCATGGCCTTGGGCTATATTGAGAATGGAACCTGAAGAAAAAAGAGGCTAGCCTCCAAACCTTCGGAGAGGAACGTGGTCGTCCCCTGTGTATTCAGTCTCGACCACCCTCCATGGGAGAAGTAGTTATTGAAGATTGAGCAGGTGGTTGAAACTTTAGCTCAATCCATAAATGGAAGGCGTGGGGAAAGGTCTAGAGAAGTCAGCCCGTGGTACCGCCGATGGACAGGTTCCCTGCAAAAGCCATGTCATTTGAACCAGTGTCAGACAAGAAGCTATATGCATAGTCTGCAAGAAGACCATGCACACATAAAGCCTTAAATGAAGCAGCTCAACGACTCTCTTGTTGTCAAGGGAGAAAATTGATCTAAGTATATATGCTCATTTTTTTATATTTTTGTAAGGATTGATGGTAGAGCTAAGCTCCCGATTGTAATGTTTTGATGAGGCCTCTGGTTCTTTGGTTATGAATGATACTTGAGACTTCATGTTTAATGGCAACCAACTTCTTCTTTTATTCCTTGTTTCTGACTCTTAAAGCCCATGCATGGATGATCCAGTCGGGTGTTGTGACTATCGTATAATGTATGTTTGACTATATCTATTTTTGCAGAAAAAAAAATGACTCAGCTTGGCACTTGGCTCTATTCAAATTCCATGTAACTTTCAAAATTTTACTCCTTACAATGATCTTGCAAATTACCCCCTCAAAGTAAAATTACTTTGAGTTAAATTTTTTTTTTGTACCCAAAAGAAAAATTACTACATAAAGATCAAACTAATAATTTTTTTTTATGACAACAATCTCATGCTATCGCAATTTGCTTGCAATATATCGCTAGGTGATGTCGTCTCGTCGACACTCTATAGCCTTATCCTTTCAATATGACAACTCCTTTGCAGTGTGACTCTCATGAGATCCTCCTCTATGCACCAAATGATGGTCTTCACTTACAACGAATGGATCTCTTTCATTCCCACAGATTTATCACACACAAGAGTTGAAACGAATTGTCTCACTCACACTCTGATAAAAGTTGCAATAGCCAATGATTTATCTTGAACACAAGACAGATTGAGGATCCACGTGTTAAAATTATCCATATGCACATTTCTTTTCCATTTTTGCCGAGTGTCCCGAGCCAGAATAATGGCATAACTGTAATTGCAAAAAAAAGAAGAAACTACAATTTTTTGTGAACACGAGTGTCTAATGAGAGTTGCGGCTGCATCTTCCTATGAAAAGTGGCTCTTAAAGAATCGTAGGCTAGCTGTACTAGGTTGCAAGAACAATTTGATCGTCCCAACGATCAAAATCTGGAAGGAGTGGAAGGATTTCCTCCAGCTCCAGGCCAAGTTTAGTTTGATGCACTGGTCATAATTTGGATACTCGAAATGACTCTTCAATTGCCTGAATTTATGATAGCCCATGACTCCAGTTCATCACATATGGATGCTTCCAACTTGCCATAGTTCTCTTCCATCAAATGTTGCAAGAACAAGTTGATACCAGGTTGCTGAAAAACGACTCCGCTGTCCACGATCGTCCCTCCTCCACATGAATTAATATGGAAATTCTGAGATTTGATCCAACATTTTAATTACCTCTAAGGAACATATGTTAGATAGTCATTATTCATGACATCCTCTACCTTTCTTCACAAACTCTTATTCTCTTCCTTCAGATCGCTTTCAAAATCCGGTATTTCCTTTATGCGGTTGATCATGCACTGGTTATTTCCTTGCACAAATAATCTGATGGAGTGCGCTGGCCTGTAGAGATGAAATATCCTCTTCATATCAGTTGAAATATCCTCCTCAGTTCAACTGCATTACTGGAGCTCTTATACCACAATAATGGCATAAGTTTCCTCAGACACACACTTTTATTAAATAGGAAAATAAATTACATATGAGAATTTGCAAGAGTTTACACTCGAACAATTCAACACTCTTGCAATGAGCTATATATAAGCTAAATGTCCTAACAAACTCTATTTATGGATCACTTATTAAATAAACAAGTGTCCATTTACAATAAATTCTATCTTAACAATTTTCTAACTATACTCCTAATTTTGAGCCTAAGATACGACACCTTTCTAGAGTCATAGTTTACAACAATATTCTATTTCTAAATGTCTCCATTTATTAATTAAATATTCTAGATTATTAATTTAATATTCTAAATTAATAATCATTTTATTATAACTTTTTAAACTATGATATTTGTATTTTGGATCATCTAACATAGACAACCAAAGTTTGAAAGAATCACGACAATAGGAAGTGC